>PVKM010019348.1:0-24274 GCA_004027735.1 Carollia perspicillata
TTTCTTCCCGGGGTGCGAACAAAACCTCTATTGTATGATTCTACTCCGTGCTGGGCGAAAAAGATCGATAGCCATATAATCAACACACTTACAACAATGATGTCTTCTATTAGAAAACACATTTTAGGTTCTTGTTTATATCAATGAAATTGATTTCTGAAAGGAAAATCTATTTCTCCCCAGCAACCTCAAGCTAAACATCTCTAACGATACCCTCACTTACAATACTTTTAAATTAACTAAGACATCTTCTTTCATTCTGGCTACATTTTGATCTATACAGCATAACCACTATGTATATACTTGATAACTCAGCATAACTGAAGTCCTGCAGTCAGAAATAAACTAACTATAACTGCATAATTTACGTCTACAGAACTCTTTTTCCCAACCTCATCTACTAGCACTACTGAAGATGGGTGGCATGAATGGGTCACCTAAGCCAAATGTATTCCTGTGTCACCCTTATTCTCTCTTGCACATCGTCACAAAAGGCATTTCTTGGGCTAATTTTACCTAGCATTCCCAGATATTGAAGTCCTCACGTTTCAATTCACTGACAAAATAATACACACATTAATTTTAATCTCATAAAGCAACACAATAGATTTAATGACTGCCTTTTACAACAACTGTGAACTATTGCAGTTGAGACCCCCAAAAATGTTCTTTGTATTTTATTTTACTCTTGTTAACTTAGTCCAGAGCCACACCGGCACACTGACTGAGCCAACTCTCTGGTCGTTAGCTTTGCCATGGCTATCGGCCAAAACGATGCGTGTTGACCTAAACTTCCAGAGAACATGCCAAAACGTCTACTGGTTTGGAAACCACGACCTCTCTCTCTCTCTCTTAAAATAAATAAAATAAAATAAAATAAAATAAAATAAAATAAAATAAAATAAAATAAAGACCTTATTTTTCCTCTCAGCTTTAGTAAATTCAACCTTAATATACTCACAAGCAAAGGACTTTAGTGAACACATGGAGTTTACCTATTAACTGTAGATTATGGTGTATCTTGCTTTCTAGAAACTTACAACCAAAAACTTGCACTGAAGAAAAATTTTAAAAGCACTGAAGAAAAATACTACTTAATGCAGGACTTCTTATTCACTTCTGCATCACTGACCACTTGGAGTCGAACGAAGCCCCTTCTAAGGATACTGTTTTTAATTTAATAAAATAAAATATGGAGATTTATTTAAGAAATCAATGTTATTAAAATAAAACTTTATCTACCAACACTTCATGAAGAACTCTGTGTTTCCCAGGATAAAATCACATAATTCGAGTATACGATACTTCAACTAATAGTTGGCCGTGAAGAACCTCGACCCAAAGATCAAGTCAGAAAATTACACCAAGATACACATAATTGTACCTTGAATACATTACATCACTGATGACAAGAGGGAATGTTAAAATAACTTCAGAACACAATTACTCAAGTCAGTGGGACATGCAAACAATTCGACGTGGGCTTTCGGGCTAGGGAAGCAATGGTGCCCCCTACCTGCAGGGCAAACCCGGTCCTACCTTGATGGCGGTGGATGCGATCTGGATGTGGTGCAGTCTCCGAAGGGTGCTGTCCCTGTCGATGAAGTAGGAGGCCGCGAGCTGGTGCAGCGTCTCCAGGGTGACCGAAGAGCTGTTGGTGCCGGAATCGCTTCCTTCCAACCCTCTGCTCAGCTTCCGCTTGTCCACAAAAATTGTGAGGGACTCCTCTCCTGCAGTGAATATAGTTCACATGATCCCGTTTACCACTTACCGTTCATTTTTAAAAAAATTATCTGCAGGTGAGGAAATGATAGACATAATGAAACAAGAGAGGGATAAACAACGAAATGGTAAGGGCTTTCACTTTCCTGTTGCTCTGCGAGTATTTTCCGGGTGCCTGGGAAAGTGCTTGAGATGTTGGCAGCCGTGCCTGTGAATTTAGTGCCTGTTGAACGGCTGCTTGTGTGGAGCGATGCCCCTAGGTTTTACTCCACTTCTGAGAGAGTTTATTTAGGTTGCCTATCATTCACGTGGCCCAAAAGCAACTATTAAGAAACTATGTAAAATGAACTTATGGGGGGTACACAATATACAATTAGAATGATGCAGAAATGGTTGCCACAGATCAGCATAGCACCTGTAAACATGATGAAGATGTCGCTGTCATTTGGTTTGCAGCTGTACCCTTAAACTACAGAGAAGACGTATAAATGCGTCTATATTTATGTAAATCTATGTCAAATTCAGAGGTTGCCTGAGTAGGGCACATGTATAATAACTGCAACCGTTTTCAATGTTCCAATGTTGAGCAAAGAAAAAATCGATGTTGGTTAAGTTTAACATTGAGAGCTAGCCACGTCCAGACCTCTTTCTTTTTTGATGCTCATCTAACACATAAGCGTCACACTCTGTGCCTGTTCTTGCTTTTAGGCATCTATCTGTTTGGGCGGTAGTGTGCCCATTTACACACTGTCACGCCAGTTTTAGAAAAAAACCGCTGAGGTATTCGAGTAGAAGAGTAGTTAGCATTTCTCCTCCAGAGTAAAGTAATACCATTTTAAAATGGCACAGCCTAGGTAATTGTCCAACAGCCCCTAAGCAACAGCCCCTGTTTCTTGACAAAAGGTCAGGTCAATAGATATTAGAAATACAGGAAATCAAGCCAACTCATCAGAGGAGCTGAAGAAAAAGAAAAAAAAATCCATCATAAGTATGAATGAGGGGGCCACATTATTAACAGCATTAGGTTATGTGTGTGATAAATAGCTTTTGATGGGAACGCCAAAAAGCAAAAGAGAAGAGAATATATAGGTAAGTTACTGTAGAAACAAACAAACGAAAATCCCCAACAATTAGTTGCACTCAGAAAGAGAGGGTCAACTACTGTGGAAACGTGTGTGAATGCACCTCAGGAGGACCAATGAGTCTGAGAAGATTCCACGCGTGTGCCCGGTTGCGAGAGCGCACCCAAGGCCAGCATCCTGCGCTTGCACAGAGAAAGAACAATGGTGCCGTGATATTCTAAGGAGCCGTAACTCAGCTCTGTGGCGTGTGTCAGTGCTATGGTCTCAATGCTTGTGCTCCCTTAAAATTCGTATGTTGAAATCCTAACCTCCTCACAGAAATCCCCTGAAAAATAATGGTCCTAGGAAGAGGAGCCCTTGGGGGGTCTTTACAGAAGAATCTCCAGAGAGGTCCTTGGCTCCTTCTACACTTTTCTATTAGGATCTAACAGGAAATGATGGGGTTTTAAGTTTTCATAAGCAAGCACTTGATAGATATTGAATTTCACCCCAGGAGCCTAAACTTAGTCAAAATTATTTTCTAGTGGATCTTGTCATCAAGATATATGGGATAATTCAAGACAGCAGTCGGTTGTTCCTTCCAGGAGCCAGAGAAAGGGAATCCGTTCAGATACTGCTCATGGTCCTTCTCCACAGTGGAAGATTAGTTCATGTATGTAAAAGCCTTCCCCACAGTGAAGCATAAGAGGCTCTTCAAATTACAATTGTTCATTTATGCTTTATGAATACCTTGTAGAAAGCCCTTAGCTACAACAGGCCACACAACTATATCAAAGTTCTGTAAACCATGCACTATTAAATAGGTAAGGCACAGAGACAAAGCTGCTCAAACTAACAGTAAATAAGCTCATTTATTTTCTCCAAGAGATCTGCTTTTTCAATTTTTTTAATCATACACAATTATCATGCTTTTGTGATGTTCATGGTCTTCACATTCTTTGAGACTTTCATAGTCAGTCTTAAAGAAAGAAAAATGCATTCTGAACTTTAGTTGTAAATCTCTCCCGGGTATTCAATTACAAAAGTACATTGAATTTTATGTAAATAACACAATATTCAGGTTTGAAAATGGAACTATTATTCGATCAACTAAATAATTTTTGTTCAAATGTCATTTCTACTCATGTTTTTTGAAGCCGGCCGTAGTTCAAAAGCATGATATGAGTTCCAAAGGACATCCACGTGTTTTGAAAATACTAAATGTGATTTTGCAAGCTATTCAACGTTCTGAGTCTGTTAGAAAGTAAAAAGGATTAAATTCTGTGGGTATATAAAGATGTGATTATTTCACATAGAAACCATGCAGCTGTGTGTTTTACAACTAAAATGCTGTGGTAGCTTATGGACATTAAATGCACATACTGCAGGAAAAGTTCACAGAGAATGAGAAACGGGACAAAAGAAACCCAAAAAGCCATGACTTTAATGGTATCCTATGGTCAGTTCATTTGATATGCTGGGGGCCTCATAATTATTTTTGTTTCTGTCCTAAATTTTTAATTATATATAGTGTTCACAAGAAACAGAAATTAAAAAACTTTCATACTGTTATCTTTGCACTTGGGTTTTCTCATTTTGCATTGTCACGTATAAGTTATGGAAGAGAGAGGTAACGCTCTCAAAAAAGTTAGGATAAAAAAAACAGACAAGAGAATGAACAAAAGTCCTAGGGATAAACCAGTAAGGACAGTGTGGCAGACTGGGCTGTTTTTTGCAAGTAGTTTCTGGCCCACCCTGGATGCCAGCATGCACTCGTGGATTAAAGATGCACTGCGGGGAGGAGCTGTGAGTGTGTGGATAATTCCCTTTAGCCTGGTATTGGAAAGGAAGATGCTCACATTAGTGGAATACACCCAAACCGGACATGCCGTGACCTTGGCCAAGGTCTGAGAGTCATGGCCAAGGTCCAAGGGTTCTTTTGCTGTTCTCCTCTGCCAGGAGGACAGCATGTTCCCCAGAGGACCTTTCTGCTTGATTCTCAGAATGAGGAGAATCGCAGGGGGTCTGCGGGAAGACACAGTTTCGATCCACTGAGATGTTTACAATGGCAGTGAAGTTAACTCCGATAGTTTGGCTGCATTTTATTTCATCATTGCTATTGATCTTGGGTTACTCTACTGACCTATAATGCTTACCATTCTGCCCAGAAAACAAACAAACAAACAAAAAAGTGCATTTATGGCAGATGTCTCCCTGGCCACCCAGTTTCCTTCCACTTGAAGACCCCACTGTGAGTATCTGTTTTGCTTTTGTGTGAGTCCTACTTACGAAGAACTGCTATTTGTGCCGAAGCCCTTCTTACAAAAATAGCCATTACAAGCATAGCTTAAATCTAATTGTGGGCTTTATGTTCGATGTGTCCTTTTAGTTCAAAAATGTTATTCTATTTTTGGTAAAGACAGATCAGGTTATCCCTTGAACTAAAGTCTTAGGTTATTTTGAGTATTGCTGTCCTTTTCAAATTATGCTTCAGTTCTCACGGTGTTTGCTTTGCTCTCATAGTTGACGACCATCCACCCTTAGCTTAACATGTTAAAAGGTACTCATCCTGATAATGTATCTATCTTTCCACTAAAATAGTGTGATAGAAAATAAGACAGTGTTTTAGAGACAAATAGACACAGTGGGGGGGAAACAAACGTTAAAAAAATTGGTTTCTGACAAGCAGCAGAACCAAATATATAAAGACAGTTAAAAAACAGACATGTTGGCTTGACACCAGCTGGCATCTGTGGGATATTATCAGAATAGCCTTACACTGCTTTGAAAGAGAAACATAATATGTTTTGCAAAACACTCTGAAAGGAAGACTGACCTTATGATTATTAACAGTAACTCCCATAAACATCTAAAAAATTTTGAAACAAAATTGCTCAGATACCATTCCATTATTCTCTATGGAACAATAACATTAAAAAAAGAGGAATTGGTAATAAATAGTTCCAAGGTTAGATGAAACGAATCTACCCTGAAATATAATTAAGTTTCTTGTATTTTGGAGCTGTTTACAAACAATGCTACAGTGAACATTTTTGTTATGTACAGTTAATAGAGCCCTGCTATTATTTTGGTGAGATTAATTCTCAGAAGGGAAATTTCTGGGACACTTAAGACCATTCTAAATTTATAGAGAAACTCAAAACAGTGCTGTTCCGAATGAATGTGCATATAAATCACCTGGATTTCTTGTTACTATGTAGCTTCTGATCCATGAATCTGAGATGGAGTCTGAGATTCTGCATTTTGAACAAGCTCCAAGGTGATGCGGATACTGCGCGACCATGGACCACACTCGAGCAATGAGGCTCTGAATCACAGTCAAATGTGTTACCACCTTCGATGTCTGTCTTTATCAGTGACCTATGAGTTTCTTTAAGGAAGGTCTTGGGTGTTCAAACTACTGTGGACCTCAGCACGTGTTTGTCAGACAAGTGGACAGGGGTTTTATCTACCTTAGTCAAGTCTGATGAAGAAGAGTAAAAAGTCTGTAATCAAACTTATAATATGCTAAGACTGAGCATGTACCTTTTGACTTAGTTCACAGGAATCTCATTAGGAATTGATACAGCAACTTTAATCACCCTTTCCTCCTTGTTATCACATTATTATTTACATAAATGGTTTCAAGTCACTGTAGTCCATAACTGCTTTAGAAACAACTGAAAGTTAATTAACAGCATTGTTTTAATTTCAAAATTTCCGTTTTGTTTACTGGAGAACAGGGGAGATGAAACTGAGGCAGAGTCAGAGAAAGAAAGCCAGACAGAGACAGAGAGACAGAGAGAGAGACGGCGGGAGGAACTGATGTAATTCAGGAGCTCATACTTCAGTAGTGTGAGTGCACACTTAGGCACCGGTGCTGCGGGCTTGTCCCCCAGGAGTCCCATTATTTTCATGATTCTCTGGGAAATGAAGCTTCAGAAAATATTTCTTTTCTTTTCAGTCCTTTTTCTTAAAATAGGATACGCATCCTACTACAGAAAGCAGTTCCATGCATTTTCAGTAAGTATTCATATTTGCTTAAGAAATTAACTGCATATATTTTGACAGATTTGCTTTCTTTATTATGTTACTCTTAAACTAAAATAAAAGAAATGTGTACTTCCTAAGAAGAGACCAAGTGAAAATTAGAAAGACACCCATTCGTTGATTTTGAAAGGTGATACATGCAGAGATTTGAAAACTATCTATGGATTCTTTATACGGAATTTAATTTACATAGAGATAAGTGATAATTAAGTATTTCTGAAGTTAAATGAGAATATTTACATTTCTGAGACTTTAGGGGATGTAAGAAAATAGAAAAAACTCTAATTGATATTCAGTCCATATGATATCTTACCACCTGACTTCTGAACTCAGTTCTCCCTTTGAAAGAGACACATATACAAGCAATAGATGGTAATAATTTCAGACTAAATAAACTATCACGCAGGCTAACTTACTTATACGCTATGTTGTCACTGAGGTTGCATCCTTTGTTTTAATTAATACTACTCTGGTCATTAATCATGCTTTTTTTTTTCATTTTATCAGTGACGACAATATCTATATTTAAGCAAAATGGAATATCCAGCGAAATGCGGGAGCCGAGCAATATGGTAACCATAAAATACACTTATCAGAAGCGCTTTCCAGAGAAAACATTCACATCACATAGTAAGAAAATTGTCATGATTTTCCCTAAATATTAATTATGGCTTCTGAAGTCTCTGTACATTTGAAACCAGTGGTCCAGCTAAACTTGTCTGTGGGTTGCTCAAAATGAAACATATTTTTAAAGTTGTAAGTGAACAAATCGATATATTATCTATAGGCTCCTAGAAAAAAAATTGGTCTAATTTCCAAAAAACATTTCCATCAGGAACAGAGTGCCCTTCTTCCCTTGCACCCCTCTTCCAGGGAGGGGGCCCCCAGACTCTCTCATTGTCCCTGCATTCCTGACTCTGCCCGCTGAGGGGCGGCGGGGTGTCAAGCTGGAGTAGGGCAGGGCCTGGCCCGAGCGGCCCGCCTCTTCCTCCTCCTCCTCTTCAGCAGGTGCTGTGAGGAGAGACGACCACACACTGGAACTGGCTCCTCACGGCCTGTGGCTTGAGAGAGCCCAGCTCCCTCCAGGAGCCCGAGACGGTGGGTGGCTTGGGATTGAGTCTGAGTGAGTGGTTGCACACATCTGTGTAATTCTGGAGATGAGGTCATGCTGGAGATCATCAGAAACATTTATCGTAACATTTTTATAAAATCTTAAATGAATTTTCTGGTCTCCACATTCCTTTGTCCTTTTCAGTGGATTCAGAACCCACACTGTTGCATTTCAACAGACACCCTTCCTCTCCCCAGGAAGCCCCCAAACTCTAAGTCCTTCTTCCTTCCCTATTAAATTAGTTTTTTCTCTTTTGTGTGTCCATACTCAATACACAGATACACTTCTATTTCAGTATTTGTCATTTATTTATTGTAATAAAATTTACTATAAAAACAGTCATGAAATATATTCCTTAGCTAGGAATCGATATGTCCCCGGAGTGCAATCTGTTTCACGATTGATTCGGCAAATTGAGTAGCTTATTTCAGATATTTAAGTGGTGATGGAGTTTAGATATCATTTTCCAAAGAGGAGCAAGCTGCATTTCTATATTGATAAATAGTCTGGAAGCTATAAGATGAAATAAATGGGAAAAACGATATATATTGGAGAAGGTTTTTAATAATTTATTTGTCCCTACAGGAAGATAATTCAATCACTGGCTTTATCTATCATAAAATACCCCATTTAAGGCTTCACATCTGCTATCCAAAGTTTTATGTCTAAGTCAATAATATGGTGTACTAAATAACTCTTGGGGAAGAAGACATTTTTTTTAACTTATTTCCTTTTCATCACGCTAACATTGATACTGTTTTACATGCAAGTTTTTTTAAATGTGTAAATTTAGTTGAAAATCTAATTACTTCGGAAGCCCTTAGTTATATAATAACTGGCTTTTTGTGATAGGGTAGGGGAGAGTAAAGGGGTGTGGAATAGGGACAACTGTAATTGCCCAACAATAAAAAATAAAATAAAAATTTGCTGTATACATTGCATCCACAGTGTGCTAGTATTAGAATTATTTCTTAATGTTAGCTAATTAAAGAGTGAGAGAGAATTAGTTCAAGTTAAATAACACCAGTCTCAATTTTTTTTTGAAAAATGGAGTAGCACAATTACATATTCAGTCAGGTAAAATTTGTGAAGTAAAATACACTTAGAGCAACAAAAAAGCTTTCGTGTAATTACAACAGCAATCATTTTAAAATTGCATAAAATCAACCTGGTATATATTTTAATTGCAAATAGTTTATATCCTTGAGCTACTTAAATAATTTCATGCATTTTAGCTAAATTATTAACATCACCCAACAGACTCCAGAAGAGAAATATAAGTAACATTTGGAGAGGGAAAATACCTGCACCAGAAAATAGTAGGAACACAAAATCATCGGAAAACTCAGAGACGTGAAGGTGAGTGAGGGACCCACCCCCTTTAAAAAAGGCTTGAATGCGACTTTTAAATAAATGAAGCAGAGCAATTTCGAGACAGCGTACTGTGACGGCCGGAAGAATCAACCCGAAGAAGTGATTTAATGCCACATACAACCTACAAGACAAAAGCTAATC
This sequence comes from Carollia perspicillata, assembly GCA_004027735.1. Taxonomy (NCBI): domain Eukaryota; kingdom Metazoa; phylum Chordata; class Mammalia; order Chiroptera; family Phyllostomidae; genus Carollia; species Carollia perspicillata. The sequence continues at coordinate 9,460 of PVKM010019348.1, forward strand.
TTACACCAAAAATGCGGCATCCATAATACCAAAACAATGAAACGAATCAAAGTCACCGTAATTTTGTGACTAGAGAATGAAGAATGTCCATGAGAATCATCTCGACTTGTCAACCTCTCTGCCTGCCCTCTGCCCCTTCCTTTGTCATCTGGGGAGCACCCGCAGTTCCCGTCCTACGGTTCTGCTGGGCACCACACGTTGTCGAGAGTGGTAATAACACCTCTGTCTGTTTCAAACCCACTGGACTTTTTCAGCAAGACATTATGGAAATGATTTGTCACTGTTACTTTAGCCTTCCTTGCTTTAGTTACGACTGACATTACTAAGCCCGATACGCACAGCTTTCACAGAATCTACAATCATAAATATTTGGATTGTTTGACATTGTTTTGGCTATCCGTACCACCATAACAACAAAACCATAAATGCATCACATTGCAATGGTGTGATGCCACACACCATGCCAAGGACAATATTCTCCATTGACACAAATGCTCCCGTGACCCTGTCCTGTAGGTGTCCCTTTCCACTAAAGAAACTGAAAAAGCAGAGAAGTGACTTCACAGGTGTTGAAGTCTCACAAATGGGTGGAATAAAAACAAATTTAAAAGGAGGGGGAGGTGAGGAGCCAACGCCAGGTTTGTCTAATGTCTCTGTCTTAACATCACTCATCTGTGGAGGAAATAAACCGAGAGACAGTGTGCACCCATGGCCAGCCTTTGCCGCCAGAGCCACCTGCACCTTTCGCCTGACCTCCTCAGGTGACATGCAGACCAATGCTTCTCAGTGCACCTGGGAGCTGCCCTTTCCCAGCCTGCCCAGGCGTGGCTCACCTGGTCTCACGTGCGCGGTTCTCTCCAACCCTGAGTCTTTATTTGTTTAACTGATACATCTGGTTCCCTGGGCGTGCTTCTTTCATTCAGTCTCCCTCCGAAATTATATCTCAATTATCCTCTGCATGCATTATACTCCTGACATTTACTCAGTGAACTGGATACCCTCGGCCTGCCAGCAAAGTGTGGTTTCACTTACTTATCCATTTTACAACTATTTAATGAGACCCTGTGCCCAGCACTGTTTAACTACTGGGCTAACGTGGTGACAGGTACAGTCAGGGTCCCTATTTTTGGGAAAATCTACAGGAATGACAGACAACGAACCAGGAAACAAATCTATAAAATATTCCACATACTAATAACGCTACAAAGACCATGAAGATCACGGAGTAGCAGAGAATGTCAGGGGTCTGCCGGGCACCAGGGCTGGCGGGATGGTCAGGAAAGGCCTCTTTCACAAAGTAACGGTCCAGCAGCATGATCACGGTGGCCGACAAAACCCGAGCAGAAGGACAGAGTGAAGACGTGGTGGGAGATGCAGGCCGCCACCAGGGCGTCAGGTGAACCCCAGCCAGGCATTCGGATTTTAAGTGCACAGCTATAGGCTTTAAATCAGGCAGGAAATGATTGGACCTGACTCGAGTTTTAGTAAGACCTGAGCGGAGGGTGGGCTTGAGGATTGTTCTGGAAGGAAGGTGATGCCGACTTGGTTTGGGGACGCTGGGGTAGAGGTCAGGAAAGAGTTTGGTACGAGCCGTGTTCTGGAAGAAAAGACGGACCTGATCCACTGACAGACCAGACCACCAGTGGGAGGAGCAAAGAGAAGACTCGTCGCCTAAGCGTGGGGGGAACAGAGCAGGGGGGCTCTCCGGTCACTTCTCCACGGGCACAGACCAGCCTGCCCGACTTCCCGACACTTGCTGAGAAACTCGCTGTTCTCATGCTTTCCTACCCAGTTCTGTTCCATGCCCTTCGTTCTGGGAAAGAGTAACATCTACTTGTCAATGGAATTGTTGCACAGTATATAAAGTCATACAGGAAACAAAGTGTATAACGTTCCGATATATTCCTAATTTGTTAGGCAAATGCCATATATTTTTCCTGTTAGATATTGCCTCCCAAAATATCATTTAAATGCATTGAAAATGCTGAATTATACATCTCCATAATAAAATATGGATCTAATGATATTATTAAACCATAGCTTTCTGAATTTTTACAAATTCATAAATTGATTGAGAGATAAGTCATATTATCAATCTCTACTTTCACATTATGCATCATAATCAATATTTATCATTCCTTGCATATCGTATATCAACTATAATCCGAAATACTAAAATGGTACTAAAAATGTGATTTTAGATCTCCAATATGTACCCCAGAGAAACCTTTTCTGCTTTCTATAACCTAAGGGAAGGACTCCCATCTGTGACTAGACTGCATATCACTCATTTTTTAAACACAACCTTGGCATATTACCTTGAATTAGAGTGTGTAATAACAACGCCTGCATTTAACGAATGCTAGTAAATTGTAATTTGCTTCCAGGCAGAAACTAATACTAATCTACCTCCCATCACACCACTGTGAACACCGTACGAGGCATTTAGCAATAACTTAATGAGTGTGTTGAATGAGTTAATGGTTGAATTCTAGAATCATTCAAACTGTGGCTGTCTGGGTAAATCAACACTTTTTTGAATCTATACAGTTTTATGCACAAGCACACACAGGCACAAGTATTTTCAAAGAGCCGTACCTCCCAGAGTAGCAGATAGCAAGAAATGTGTCCCATATTTCTTGATAAGGTTTTCTGTGATTTGCTGAAGGGTAGGTCGACGTCCCAAAAGTCTTATGTTGCGGAAGAATTCGGGGGCAAGAGGCAGAGGGGAGCCAAGGAAATTTCTTCTCTCAACTGCAAGGTTATTTACTTTCCAGCGGCCAAACTCCCTGAAAAGCAAATTTATTTTTTATTCATAAATACATAATCTAGCTGAATGTTTTCATTTGAAAAGTTCACTGGGTAGTTGAGCTGGGGTCACTACATTACAGCACCTCTTGCTTGTAGTAATATGTCACGTGCCATGAGTAGGAGAAGCAATATTATAATTTATTTAATTGGAGTGAATATGCTAAAACCCAGTCCTGTAGAGGAAAAAATAAACCACTTAAAGTAAACAGTTGCTACTGATTTTTCCCCCTAAGAAAAGATGTACTCATAAAAAAATGATTCCACTGTGCACAGAATATGAATATAGAGTTATTAAACAAGGAAAAAAACTACTATAATATTTTTCATTTTCTAAGGGAAATTGAAAAAAGAGAATGGATTTATTTTCATCACTCTAATGATCCCTTTGTTTATTCATTTTAGTGTGGAAACTTGTAATATCTTAAGGACATTATAGAGTTGTGAAGAATTTAAAAAAAAAACATGATTGAAAGAGAAACATTTTTTTAGAATAATTATGGTTGAAGACATATTTTGAAGCCCAAATTCAATCTGATCACCAATTTCCCAAGCTGCAAAATGACTTTTAAGTTGGGTGTGCCAAAGTAGAAAAGTGGCGGATATGGTTGTAAAATAGTTTTAACAAATCTGTCATTTTCTGAGATCAGTTAATAACACTAATTTAACAAAAAAAAGTTGTTCATGGTTTATTATGTACTGTCTATTGTTATCAGAAATCTTGTTAGCAATTTCGATGAATGTAAGGAAGCCTCTGACCTCGGGGCTCAAGGATTACACTAAGCAAGATAAAATGGGAATCGATTCATTGCAACTCAAAGACTTCAAAATATTTTGATGTGCAAAAATACAAGTGTGCAAAAGCCTATGCAGCACAACTCTAGCCACTTCACCACTGCCATTGGGTGTAAATGCTACTGATCTAACTCATCGTGAGTGTGCTTTCTCTCCCCTCACACTCACAGACCTTGTACAGCTGTGAAGGACCTAAGATGGGGCCGGCCTCCCGGGACCCCTTCGTCATCAGAGGGACATGTTGTTACCCCAGTCCGCTGGCCTCCACGACGTCTGGGGTCTGGACTCACCTTCTGACATTTCAGTCAGACAGAACACCGTGCTATCCCCCTGAGTCGTTTCTTCTGTGTCATGCAACAACCAGAGCTAAAGGGCAAGCTCTTTGGGAGTGTCATCAGACTAAGAGTAAAACTAATCAATCAACCAACTAACTAAATCAGGGAATTAAAACCAGTATTGTTGGTCACTACAACAAATTGTTATCTTCAAGAACCAATTGTTCATCTAAAATTCTCCTCTTGGCCAGTTTTTCATATTTTCATATAAAGAATGAAATAAAATATTACACTTTCGTTGGGTATATCCAAAACATGTAATTTATGTAGAAAACATAGATGTGGATTTGAGAATCTCTCATTTCCACTCACCCCACTTGGTTTGTATTATAATGATATGTGACCATCGTTATAATCTCTATACATTTCGGTGAAAACCCAGGGAGAAGGTATTGAATGAGTCCTGAGAAGTGGTGATAAGAACACTTTAGGTAAAGAAGTCACGTCTGCATGGTTAAGGACCACATTGGAAGTAGTAGTAATCAGATTCGAATACAAATACTTAGTGCCTTGTTTTTCCTGGGCACCGGATAGGGTGGTACTTACTGGTGTCCTTTCAAGTTAGCATACCCAAGTGGCTTACTTTGACCAGTGAACGATGAGCTTGTTGGCTTAGCCTGGTCCCTCATTCTGGGACCTGGCCACCCAACCCCCACCCCACCCCCGCAGCTCGATGGGATGCACGCAGGCATAAATAAAAAGAAATCTTGTCATGTAAAGCTACCCAGTTATGAGCTTCTTAGTTGGTTCATTGCTTGCAATCTAATCTGGTACACCATGCCAGACGTACAGCATTCCGACTTTGGGGTAACTTGAGACAACAATAAAGAATGACAATGGTGTGCACACCGCAAACTCCTCCATTGTAACCAGACCAGGCATTTATTAAAGTTGGGGAAAAGGAAGCAATGGTGTGCTGAATTGGAAAGACACTGTGTTATCATAACGAGAGTACATTACCTGCAGGCATCTCAGGGATCGGTCCGGCCAGACGCCTTGTGCTTCTATTAAGTAAGAACACTGTTGTTTCCAAATAATGCTGCCTTTTACCCACAGCCTTCACAGAGTCCGAGTACGTATCTTCCTCTCATAGCAGCGTTGGACATTTCAGATGAAATAGGCATAATCATTAGAGTTTAATGTAACTTGGCCCTCTCAGAAGCACCGCTACTTTGTAAAACACACAAATGGGCTATAACCAGCTCAGCCAGAGCATTACTTTGAAAATGTTTTTGTTGGCACTCAGGAGCCTCTATTAGTTGATTAGAGTTGTGTGCTTGCCTGCTCAAAATTCTGACTTGCACGCATCTATTATTCTGTGTGTCCACATAATGTTGACTTTTCTACAACAATATTTATTATCATTTATCCCTACACACCTCATGCAGAAGATTGGAAAATGAGAGTGTTATCAATTACATCATTATTTTGCCACACTGCTATTGCCTTTTTATCAGTGTTTAAATTCTATGTGAATACGTAATTGTACTCAATATATTTAAAATATATTAACTACCATGATTTCTTTAAAATTACACATGTAAACTTTATTCCCCCCCCCCAATGTAAAAGCTACCACTGTCAGCATTAGATACTTTGGACTCAATATCAAAGAAAAAGCTGCATAAAAACAGTGACAAAATTGGATGATGCTGTTGCTGAAATGATTTATCCTTATCTGCTAATTCACACTAAATAAAGTTGCTTGCCTAAGCCCTAGAGGCTATTATTACGTTGCCTTTCACAGTACTACATTGGTTGGCTTGTAATTTTAATTCTATCCCTATTCATTGAAATTGGCAGATGCCACAGAACACTGAAACAAAACACAATACCCAAGCCCTATCCAACCGCGAAGAAATCCAGCAGAAGCATCATTAATTGACTTGCCCATCTTTAGTACCGGTAACTTCCTAATCACATCTGTAAAATCGTACTGATCTTAGGAACGGCCACCAGTAGTCAATACTAGTTTTCCCTAATTTTACGACGTGTAGCTGGGAGTTGTAAAGCTGGCTCTTTCAACAGCCTTTCTGTGAAGCTCCCACAGCGCACAAACAATGCTGTTTTCCGTTTGGCCAGGAAAAGGCAAATGCTCCTAATGGCCCGGATGCCTGCTTGCGAAGCGAGAGTCTCTAACGCAGCTGAAGGCCAAGCAGTGGGCAGCCTAGAGAATGGCTTTCTCTGGCCTCTTGACGCTAGAGACACTGATACCACCTTTAAAAAAAATTGAAGAGTACTGGGGTTTCGAAGCTTTGGAAGGTATTTTTGGAAAAGGCGAGGGATTTGGCAGAATAAATCTGTGCATTTAAAAGCACAATGAGAGATAGGGGTTGTGTAAAACCTTCGCACGCAGGATTTCTGAGGAGCACCATTCACAAGTAGTGCATTTTGAATGAGCTGCCAAACCGAGAGGAGATTAGAGAGCACAAATTAGCAAGATTGCCCAAAGCAGTGCCCCTCTGTGGGAGGCAGCAGAATTCACCAAGGCTCTGGCCTCCGGACGAGCGCAGAAAGCAAAATGAAACGGAGATGGGGTTATAACGAAACGCATAAAGAATGGTCCGGTGTGGCTAGTGATGTGTACTTCCAGTTCTTAAAGTATGTTAAATTTTCAGGACTATGAAATGCCTGAAAGTTATTTTATCATCCATAATTTTACATCATTTTCTGAAAATAAGGTATTATTTCAATTTTAATAAAAATAATGCAGAATTCCATGATCATAGTTACTGCCATTATTCCCAAAGGTAATTAGTAAAAATATAAAGGTACCACATGCTTGTACCATCACAAATATAAATCATTTATAGTATCCACGTTTAAATCAAACCATTGTTTGAACAGATGTTAGCAAAAGTTTTGATGTAAAAAGTACACATACATGCTTGTAACAGTGTGCAACCAAGAGGGGTGGGGGCAAATAGGGATTTGGAATGGGGTCCAGACTCGAGATGTCCAAGATATATTAGAAAGATATATAGGATGTGCTCACCTCTTCCCCGCTATAGGTGTGAGTTGGGGGAAGAGACACAGGGAGAGCTGTTTTGCATAGCAACAGCTTTCCAGCTAACCTCTGGCATGGTCATTTAACATATCTATAACCTTTAATTGTTTCATGGATATGTTAAATAGCTGTGGCCCAGCTTTGAGACAGGGGGAAGGAAGTTACTTCCACCCAGGATGTAACTGGGAGGCAATCCACCCTGGTTACAGAGCCCACGTGAGAGCTTGGAGATGACTGGCTCCACGCCATGGGGCCACACCTGCCCAGACTCACTATGGCAGCCAAGTAAAGCTGGAAAATATGTGAGTGCTGGCAGGTGTAGCTGATTGTGGGAGGATTTGGAAATGGAACTTAAAACTCAGACACGGCAGCCATTGAGGGGGGAACCACACAGCTTTGGCCAGACTGGGGACTCCCACAGCCAGGTGAGGGAGAATCCCCATGCAGCAGGAGAGAATTGTGCAGCTTTAGCAGAGAACCACCACGCGGCCGTGGCAGTGCTGGAGAACCACGTGGCTTTGGCAGAGTGGAGACCTCCTTGCAGCCGTGGCGAAGAGAGGACCAGGCAGCTGCCGGGAGCCTGAATCACGGACTTCTACCTCTTTTCCTGAGATATGGTACCTCAAATTAGGGGAGAGGGAGAAGGAAAGACTGTGTGTGTCCATGGGTATCCTAAAGGACTTTGATATTTTAATGAAGACATTAGGTCACTACTTTAACTCTGTATAGCTTTAAATAAACATTTCCTTTCCTTTTCACTAATCTTTGGCATTGAGAGACATCTTTCCTCTGGTGGCAGACATAATGAACCTGGGGGGTGCTTTTGGTAATAGTATATCGGACCCCCCTTGGCCCCTGTGTTCTGTAACATGCTGTTGATGAATGACTTTTTAAGTTGAAGAGAGAGGGGACTGTGTAACAAGAAAACTCATTTCTTTCTAAATTCTGGAAGTACAGTTTAGCATCTGTTACCACTTACCACAATTTTTCATCAATTACATACATATAATTATACAGATTTGGTAATTATTGATCAGTGCAAAGAAAGCAGAGACAGACATAATGAGCTCAAATAAAATGCCCACTCAGGTTCTCTCTCTAAAAAGAAATAAACAAATGTAAGGTCCCTATTTTTACATTGCTAATTTAAAAAGCAATTCTTTACCTTGGTTACAAAATGGAAAATATTTGCATTTCATATAGGAACTTGAATATTTGGGGGGGGTAAAGCTAGTTTTGTTTTTGTTTTTAAAGAGAAGGGCTTTAGGAATCAGATATCTCAAGCTTGAAACCCCCTTCTCACCAACTCAGTTCACAGAATTCAAAGCTCCATGAATGTCGGCAAGCTGTTAACCCCACTGACGGACAATCATTTTACTTCTGAGCATACATCTAGTAACACTGACCCTGCAGAGTTTTTGAAGAAGAAAAATTTGTACCTCAACTAAAATGGCTCAGCGTCCATTGTTTATGTCACACTGAATTTTGGTACGTGCACCCAGTGAAGTCACAGATTTGTGTCTCAGGGTGCCCATGCTGCAAATACCCCTACAAATATTGACTACCGTAATAAGTTTGGGTGGAATTAATGAGCAAAATTTGCAACATAATTTATACATATAACTAAACTCAAAAAATGTGTGAATTGTTCTTGGTCCAGACACAGACTAATAAGTTCAATGCTCCTGAGGGAGAATAAATGTCAAAATTATATTTATCTGATCATGAAAACATAATCTGCATTTTGATACTTTCTTTAAACATTTGTGCAATCATTTCATTGAGCTTTCTCCATGATGATACAATCCCTACATTAAACATTGGATCAAACACTTATAACCCATGAATTATAACAAGGTACCTAACCGATTAAATATCTGAGCTTGTAATAAATTAATGCTTCATTTCAAGTAACATAAGGTAAAAAGGCAAAACCAAGATATTTTTTAGAGCAATTACATTTTTGAGACAAACTGTTGATCGTTCTATAAAGTTTTGCATAATAAAATTAGGTTTAAATAGTAATTCAATTTCATAAAATACATGTTTTATAATGTCTTCAAGAAAGATCTTTTAAAATGTTATGATTTTCTCCACATAGTTAAGGAAATTAAAAATGCTATAGTAGGTCATAGGTTTTAAGATATGCGTGATTCATTTCAACCTGCTACTCATTTTGTTTCCCACACCACCGTGTGGTAGGTAAGGAGGCTGGTGTTTTGTGACAAAACAAATATTCAGAAAAATCTATAATCTTAATTTTGCAAAGTATAGATCAGTCATTCCCCAAATTATAATGTTCCAGCTGGAATCAGGCTTGAGTTGCAAGAACACCATTTTGTAAACATAAAGCTGGTGAGTCGTAAATTGGCAATGCTGCCTGTATCTCTATTATCATCAGAATCTATGGATTACTCATTGAAACACGGTGTCTAACGTGCACTTAGTGTTTCTGTCTTCTATGTTTGGGATGTCTATAAAACGAATCTGTTAAATATCCCCCCGCAGGCTTCAAAGATACCAATAACACATGGGGACACTGCTCTGTTATCTGTGTCCCCAACCCTGACTCTAACCAACTGTTACATGTACTCCTGTCGGAAGGCCCCCATAAACAAAACTCCCGTGGTGCAAGGACTCTTCTGTGGGTGGCTAACTGCCACGGTGCATAGAACAGAACTATTTCAGACGTGGTTAGCCCGGCTGTGAAGAGGAAGGCGGCATGCTTTCGGCGGAGCTGATGCACTCTCCTCGGAAAGCCGCAACTAAGCAAAACAGAGAAACACTCAAAAGGAGTGAGAAAATGTAAGTTAAACGTGAAGAAACTGGGCTCTGGTTTTATACAATTATTAAATGGACACTGAATAAAATGAGCTTTTAATACCAAAATCCGGGCATTAATTTCATTTCTGCATTTTAGACTAGAGCAGCAATTAAGTATTCTAACAAGTGGCCTCACGCGTTCTGGTTGGAGCTTGAACAACTATTTAATAAATTGAGTATTAGCACTCTTCTGAAAGAACAAGGTCAGTTAAAAGTTAGTAAAGCCAGAAGCCCAGATGGCGCGGAATTCACCCAGCTAAAATGAACTACCCTGGATTTGGCTCATTCTCATTATTCAATTATTCATGTGATATATGTGAAAATCTGGCAAATTGGAAAATTGCCAGTAATTTGCCCCATCAACAGAAGATGACTCAGTTCTTCCAATTACAGATCCAGACACAATTAAGTATCTTCTCTCCCCGACTTCAGTGTTTTTAAAAGCGGCTAACTCTATAATGAAAAAAAGTAACAATCAAAAGAAAATCACAGATAATTTAATTTTTTCCCATGAGTCAGTAATTCAAATATCCATCCACATAAAAGTCAGGAAAGTATGTAGTCAACTAATAGACAAGTAACACTGTGTATGAAACAATCTGATAAAAATATTTTATGAAATGGATACAGGTACAGAGGAAGAATTCTATGTTCACACATCTGTGCACTAAATTATTTAGTGCTAAATGACCTTAATATTCTATGCTATAAAATCCTGCATATGGACCTAAGACATTCAAGTATCTTCTTTTTTCCTTATGATTTCCTCTTTTAAACTTATGTAATTCTGTAGGAAAAGCTGCACTCTTAGGCTTCTCAAAATTATACAAATCTCTACTATGTGATTGGTAACATTTGACAAGGACTTCTATATTGGCAGCTCTCCTACAGCATCGTATCACAGGCACACACTTCAACAAGAAAACATGGTTTGCTCTGCAGCGTTCGACTGATACTTTGTAAAAACGAAGACCACCACAATCAGTCACAACTTTCTGTTTGAAGAAAAGAGAGAAAAACGTGGCTTATTTGTAAGGTAGCCCTGAGGAACACATATATTACCTCTTCAACGTAAGAGATCCTTTTGGAATGAAACCTAAAGTGGGGGACAGAAGAAGGGGTACTGTTTTTAGGCAAAATGACCTGGATGACCTTGATCTAGTGGATCGAGTTTGCGACACAGCAAACATCTCTGCAGTCTCTCTGGGTAGATCAGTTTTTGTTTTTGTTTTGTTTTTTAATTTTTGTGCTAGATTTCATTTACCTTTCCGCAGATAATCACAGTTACAGTCAGAATGAGTAAAGAGAACAGACCAGGATAAATGGTTTACATAAATGTTGTATCTCAAAAGTAAATGGGGTAATTCTTATGCATACCATTCATAAAACATTTTAGGACATTTAAATAAAAAGTTCTATTATAAAATAATATATTACCTCAATCTTTATCATTGCTCAATTTTTACAGCCTTTCTTAACAGTTAAAATTACTGCTGATAGTGCTAATTTCTCCACTCATAAATCACCTCCAGGAAAGCTGTGTGGCGCTGAGGGGCACTGGCTCTTTGTACCCCCGAGTCTCTCCTGAGTGCAAAATGCTATGGGTCCTGTGTACTGAGTTGCATCACTTGACAGACTTGAAAACCAAGCCCTAGTTAAGCTTGGTTAAATTACATTGCAAAACTCGAAGACTAATAGTTAAGAATACAAATTAAAAGTTAAAACATGTAATTTATATTAAAATGTTTAAAGTTTTTTTCAAAATTAAATTTAGTGTGATGAACTGAACCTCCCGTTAAAGACATTTAAATAGTCCCTAAAAATGAAAATAATGTTATTAGTCAAACATAGGAGGAGAAGTCTGGACTATCCCAAAATTATGATGTTATATTCCTATCATCCTCTGTCTGTACAAATAGCCTAATGCATCCAAGCGCTTAATAAATGTTAGTGGATAAAAGAAATGCCATATAATTATTTAAGCTAGTTATTATCATGATACGATGATATTTGCTCCTTCAGTTCAAATTCTAATTTTTCTTTTTGTAACTAAAATGTTTTTCAAGTGTAGGTTATACTCATCAATAATGCTAGGCATCACTCATCTCTAAAGAAAAGCTTCTGTACTAAGAAATAGCTTCCTTTTCTTTTTTCTTACCTCTGTGCTTTGAAATAGTAACAAAAAGATAATTAAAAACAATGAAAACAGTTTCCATTTACAGCAAAATCATGAAAAGTCTCTAATATGGAAATAATTAAATATGCTGGACTAAATTTCTTAAGACACGATGAACTAGCATGAAAATTAAAATTCTTCAGAATCAAAAATGGAAAAAGCTAGAACACAGAAATGTAAGAAAATAAAAATAATACATTATGTTAAACTGAATAATGCTCTGTATCAGTAATTCTTAGAAACAGCTAAGGTAGTTCTAAACATGAAACTTATAATCTCAGATGCTTGCATTATAGAAGCTAAAAAGAGAGTGAAAAATAGTTAGATATATACCTCTAATAGAAAACCAAGATAACAAAACAAAAGCAAGAAAAAAAAGACAAACATAAATAAGAAAGTAATAACATAAAATAATACAATAGAGAGAATCCATAAAAACAAACATTGATTCTTTGACCTATACAACAAAAGTAAAAACAGACAAATTGAACTATATCAAAATTATAAACTCTTTCATCAAAGGACAAAATCAATAGAGTAAAAAAGCAACCTATGGAATGGAAGGTATTCAACAATATTCGCAAATCGTGTATCTGATAAGAGGGTAATGTCCAGCATACATAAAGAACTCCTTTAACTCAGCCAAATCAAGTAAATAAAAATATGACCTGATTATAAAACAGTCAAGGCACTTGAACAGATATTTCTCCTCAGAAGACAAATAAATATCCAACAAGCATATGAAAGGATGTTCAACATCACTATATATTAGGAAAACATAAAGGAAAACCACAATGAGATATTGTCTCATACATACTAGGATGTCTACTATCAGAAAAAATGGAAGGAAGGGAGGGAGGGAGGGAGGGAGGGAGGGGGGACAGAAAGGAGGGGAACATAAGTGTTGCTGAGGATGTGAAGGAACTTTAAACTCTGTGTGCTCTTGGTGAAAATATATAGGGAACAGCCATTGTGGAAAACAACATGGTGGATCCTCTAAAAACTGGTAATAGAACTACAGTACGATCCAGCAATTCTGCTTTTGGGTACACACTCCAAAGAACCGAAAGCAAGACCTCAAAGGAGTATGTGTCTATTTGTATTCATGGCATTGTTATTCATAACAGCTAACATGTGGAAGTGACCCAAGAATCCACAGGTAAATGTTCAGATAAGCCGAAATGCAATATAAACATACGGGGGGCTATTATTCAGCCTTATACAGGAACTTGGGACACATGGCTACGATATGGATGAACCCTGACCTTTTGCTAAAGAAAATAAGCCAGTCACAAAAGATAATTACTATGTGACTCCACTTCCTTGAGGTACCTAAAGGAGTCATATTCACAGAGACAGAACGTAGAAAGGTGATTCTCAGGGGCTGGGAGGAGGAGCAATGGCGATGTGATTTGATGGGTGTGGAATTTCAGTGTCATAGGTGACAGACTCCTGGAGATGGGTGGCGGTGGTATGATCCAAACACACATTTAAAAAGTAATATATTTTCCTTACAGTTATCATAAAAAATAATTTTGGAAGAATGTTTAAAATGACTGGTGTGACCAGTACTGAACTCAATAATTAGATTTTTATTTTACAAATCTTATTCTGTGTTCTACTCTACATTGTACCATAAAATAATATAAATGGGATAGAAATTTTGCTTAAAATGAGATCTTGTCAAAGAATCATTTGAAGGGAAATCCATTTTCATTTTCCAGTCATTTAATAATTAGATTATTTCCATAAAGGGAAGTTACCTCATGTTCCTTAAAATGTAATTATTCCTATGAGAGTGTCTTTCATTGTCTGTAATTTGTTAATCTGAAAATATTATTGTCAGTCAGTTCCAGTTATGAAAATAAAAATTATATGTTAAAATAAGTTTTCAGAACTAAAAATAGAGCACACCTGAAATTAATCTAATGCATTCTACTGTAATGTTCTAGTGCAGTGGTTTTGAAACTGTGCCCAGTTTTATACAAATCCCTCCAGAGTCTGCAGGTGGAACATGTGACCAATGTCTAGTTTTCTGTACATTGCTTCTTATTTGTTACTTTTTTCTTAGCATATTAGTGCTCACATTTTTAGTTTTTAAGAACACAGGTGTTTTAACAGAACCGATTCCTATTCAAAATAACACCAAGTAAAAAAAGCTCATAATGGGAAAAGTTAGGAGGAAGATGATGATAAATTGAATGCGGATCACTTACAGTTGACCGTGCAGAAAACTTCTTACTGACTCCTGACTTCCCAGATACCAAGAAAAGCTTTGACAGCTCAGGTTCATGTTTATAGACACACACAGATAGTGTGAGAACGTGAATTGTAATCAAGGTACTAATTCAAATACTAAAATGTGGTTCCGATGCTGACATATTTTTATATATACCAAAGACAATTGCAATACCATTTTGATACAGTTATCAACCCAACTTCCTTTTTCCAAGGAATAAGATAGGCTATGTAAAATGCCCAGAACAATGCCTGCCACTTAATCACTTACTAAATTACCTCCTCTAAAAGTCAACACAGTCTGTTATGGGCAACTTACAGCAAGTATCATGAACTTTTTAGGTCTGATTGTCATACTCTCTCCCTTGGTTACCATGTACTCAGTCTTCTTCCTGTCCTCCAGACCCTCACACTCACTTCTCTCACTAAAAATTGTATAATGACAGAACAGCCCTCTTAGAAAATACCATAAGCCTCTCAGCCTTATCACACAAGACTCCTCACTGCTCATCTTTTCCCAAACTTAACATTATTTAGCCTACATTTTTCCCTCTCCAGGTCACCCCAAATGCACAAGGTAAGAATAAATTCAATTACTAGATTAGTCCATGATGAACTACAAAAAGGATACTT
>PVKM010019349.1:0-24279 GCA_004027735.1 Carollia perspicillata
TGGGCTGCCATTGTGAGTCTGGGCAGATCTGGATCAATATCCTGGAGCCAATCTTCTTCCAGCTCCCACGCAGGTGCTGTAACCAAGGGGAATTGCCTCCCAGTTACGTCTTGGGTGGAAGTCACTCCCTTCTCCCTGGCTCAAAGCATGGCCACAGCTATTTAACATATCTATGAAACCAGTTAAAGGCTATAGATATGTCAAATGACCATGCCAGAGGTTAGCTGCAAAGCTGTTGCTATTCTAAACAGCTCTCAAAGGCCCTGCTCCTTTTGTCCCTTCCCCCAACTCAGACCTGTGGGGGAAGGGGTGAGGGCGTCTTAATATTTCCTGGACACCTTGGGTTTTGGACCCCATTCCAAATTCCTTTTTGGGGCCCCCCTCTTGGCTGCACCCTGTATCAATTACATCATTCTTCTGATGGTTTCAATCCAAGTTCTTCTCTGCTATGCTGAAATGAAAGATGCACTAAGACCCTCTGAGTAAGGAAAGCGTACAATGTGGAGGCAGTTTGTACAGTGGATGGTCCCAGATGAAGAAGAATGTAAAATGTCCAGGATCACAGCCTCCCATTCTAATCAAAGAAAGCATCTCCCACCACTCAGGAGCTTCAGGTTTGCTGATTGAGAAACAATAAATAATAAAATGACTTAAGGACTTCATATAGGTTACATACTCATGAACAGAAACTCATCTGTCTGGAACTGATTTCAAATGCCCTTTTGTATAGGGTGAAGTGACAGTTTCTTTCTCTGAGCTCTAATGAGGCCACTCTCATCCTGTTTAAAATCATTTGTTCAGCCTGCCTATGTCTGCATTGTAAGCTCTTTGAGAGACTGATCCATACCTGAGACTTCTCAGCAGTACAGGCCTAGATCAGGGCCCCTGAGGGCCCCCAAATGTTTGCTGAATGAATGATTTCGCAATTATAAATTAAACTGGAAGATGATCAATGAACACTGAAAGTAATTTCTGTGAGATTTGAAATATGGAGAGAGCTGAGGGGCAAATTGATGGCAGGACTGTAATCTCACTTCATACTGTATTACACAATTCACAGAACACTTTGGTGAGCATTATTTAATTGTACATTCACTTTACCATTGAAAATAAGCATGTTGTAGATCATGGAACTAAAGACAACAAGCTACTGGTACAGCCTTATGCAAACAGAATTGGTGGTGACCAGCTAATCTAAGTACAAATATTCTTTCTAAGGTATTGTAAATTGTATCAACATTTTATTTATTGTCAGGATATGTTTCTGCCAACTACTTCTTTATTCTCTTACCAATAGCCTTCACTCTCAATATTATAGAGACAGTTGAAAGAAGAGCCATAAGGCATGCATTCTAATCTTGGATTCATTACCCACATTGCCCCTATCCTCTCTAATATTCATCATACTCCCTAGATATTTCCAAGGATCGAAATATTTAAAATATGCATGTAAACTGTATCATAAGCCTTAAAAATTAAATACTTCATCTTTTGTGTTATCTTTTATGTTATCTTTTAATATGTGACTCTTACATTGAAGGCAACATCCAGGGTGCCATTAAGCAATGAATATACTTTGAAGGAATTGTCTGGAACAGTAAATTTGATGATTACAAGTGACTCAGAGTATGCCCCGAAACCAGTGTCCCCTCCTGGAGAAGCATGTGCCTTTGGAAAGCACACTAGACGAAAATCAGGTAAGAGAAAATAATTTGGAAACATTAGTTCCTCTAAGTCCTATAGAAGTATGGGACTTAAGTCTGTGGGGCGGACTTTGGATGGGCCTGGATTTTTGCTGGGCTAAGTTGAGACTGAAGTTAGCAATGCAGCTTTGAGCAAATCCTATAAATTCTCTGAGCACATTAGCACTAATGTGTACAGTGAAGATAAGGAAACATCACTCGTATATTGTTTCAAAACATTAAATTAAATTTAAAACAGGTGACACTTACAAGTTGTCCAATAAATCCATCTGTGGTAATAGCAACCACACTTTATTGGTGTTGTTTGCCCAGTCCTTTACTCAATGCCTAACACATAATGTGCACTCCATAAATATTTTATGAATGATTAAAGGTTGGCAAGTTAAACCTGGTAATGGGAAGATCTGGAAACTAAAACTGAATCAGTTATCTGTAGTTACTGTGGAGTCTTAGTCTTCTGAACCAATAGTTAACAGTAAAATACCGGAGTATGCAAAAGGACAGGCAATAATTTGATGGGAGGAGATTGTGTGTTATGTGACAAAATGGGAACTAACACTCCACACCCAACCAACCTCACTCACCTGGCCTTCTCCAACTCAGAACTCAGGAGAAAGGAGATGGATGTGAAGATGTGCAGCCTACAGGAAAGAAAGGACTATGTGTACCAAGAGGTCAGCGAGCCTGAGGATGATGACTACCTTTGTAAGTGACCCTCACTAAGAAGCAAAGTATAATACAATAATTTCATCCAGTTCTTTGGTCCCCAAATCATTCCCTTCCTCTAATGACCTGGAGTACAGGATTAAGTCTCAATGATGTCAGTGCCATACTCCCTCTGAAGCTCTTTGTGTCCAGGAACATGAGCTATACCTTCCCTAACCCCTGTTGCTCTTGCCTCCAGATTGTGAGAAATGTCAGAACTTCTTCATCGACAGCTGTGCTGTGCATGGGCCCCCTACATTTGTGAAGGACAATGTAGTGGACAAGGGGCATCCCCACCGCTCAGCCCTCACCCTGCCCCCTGGGTTGAGAATCAGGCCATCAGGCATCCCTGAGGCTGGTCTTGGAGTGTGGAATGAGGCAGCTGATTTGCCCGTGGGTCTGCACTTTGGCCCTTATGAAGGACACATCACAGAAGATGAAGAGGCAGCCAAGAGCAGATACTCCTGGCTGGTGAGCACTATTTACCTCTTCCACTGTCCTCTGGCTGCCCACATTCCTTCTGAGGCTTGGAGGGACCTCTCCTCTTATGTGCTAGACATGGAGGGGACAATCTGGTTAGCTCTGTGTACTGACTGGACTTCACATGAACACAGAGCTCCTGAAGGATCAGAAGGTAAGTGGGAGCAAAGTGGTGCAGACACAAAGGAGTGGCTCCTCCCTTGAGGGGCTCCTGCTCTGATTGGACAGGTAGACTCAGATGTGTAGATGATGAGTAAGAAAAATATCATGTGGTCACAGCTGGCCGTTGAATCCTCATGCAGGCAGAAAGAGCTTTGATGACCGTGGAGTAAAATAATCTTCTGACTATTACCTTCCCACCAAAAAAATAAAAGGTCTTTAACCTCTATTCTGAAACACAGATCACCAAAGGGAGAAACTGCTATGAGTATGTGGACGGAAAGGACAGATCCTGGGCCAACTGGATGAGGTGAGGTCAACAGGTCTCTGGGTGCCAGAGGGACTCTCATCCCCCACAAGCCCATATACCTTTCCCTCTCATCATGTCTCCCTCAGTGGTCTCCCTTAATCCTTTTTCCCCTCTTTTTCTCCATACAGTGTTCTTTCATTTCAGGGGACTTTTAAAAAAAAAGTATAGCATATGCTCAAAATATAAAGCTCTCTACTAGACACAAGGTGGGCGCTGGAAAGGACCTTGAAGAGCCTAGATTCACTAGGGACACTGGATTACACTTTAATTTATCAAGTGAACATTAATTAAGCACTTACTATATTCCAGTTTAGGTGAATACAATACTTAAACAGATCATACAACCCATGTCCTTATGGAGGACTTCTCACAGACAGACATAAAGCAATTGCTTTTCGAAGCATTTAACTATAACTTCTAAGAAGTGCACAGTATCAAAACAGCACAAACCAAGGGCAGCCTAAACCTGTGAGGGCAGCGAACCATCCCAGCCTCACGTCAATCTAGAGCTGGGCTCTGAGGCCTGCAGAGGAATGGTCATGGGCCCCTTTCCGGAGAGGGGCTCTGTTTTATTGGGGATAACAGAATGTGAATCAACAGCTATTGTTATGTTTTATTTTATTAAGACAAAAAGACCTCTAATTTTCTATAGTAACCTAGGGCAGGCAAATAAATGGTACCCTAAATAAAGTGTGGGAGGGTTGGACAAAGGCCTCTCAAGATAAAACAGACATGGGCTGAGTACTGAATAATTAGTGAGCTAATTTAGAGGCAGAGCCCTAGATCAAGCACCAGGTTCTGTGGTATGAAACAACTTGATTTACAGTTTAGAGAAGCCCGAGATCACCAGATATTATGGCTAATTTGGGCAGAAGCTAAGTTTGGAACTGGGTTTTACAAAATGGTGTCAGGCAGCATTAGCACTGCAAGCAGGACTGGGAGGTAGGCCTTCACGTGACATGCTGACAGATGCTCAGACACTGAACAGAAGGTTCCCTGGGAGCATTAGGGGCAGTGGGCAACACCAGAGCCTGAGGGCCTTAAGAATCAGTGAGGAGCTGGACATGGATGTAACAGGCAGTGGGAACTCATCACTGGTTTTCTTTCCCTTCCTCTGCCTCAATCCCAGGTTTGTGAACTCTGCCCAGGATGATGAAGAACAGAACCTGGTGGCCTTCCAATACCACGGGCAGATTTTCTACAGAACCTGCCAGGTCATCAGGCCAGGCTGTGAGCTGCTGGTCTGGTTTGGGGACGAGTATGGCCAGGAGCTGGGCAGCAAGTGGGGCAGCAAGTGGAAGACAGAGCTCATGGCTGGGAGAGGTAGGCACCACTGTTCTTCACAACAGAAAGAAAAGAGAGAATTCTCCATAGAAATAGCCATGATCCAAAACTTAAGTAGAGTAAAATCCACTCTAAAGTCAGTAAAGTTTCAAATCAGATGCTTCAGAAATTCACAATATGCCTTTGACTCTTAGGCAAAATTTTTATATTTTTTATTTTTAAAATATTTCATGCTCCAAATATACAACTGCTTTTAGTGCTGAAAGGCTGAGAGGCAAAAGAAAAAAAAAAAAAAAGTTTGCCAGCAGTAACCACCTCTCTGACCAAGGCAGTTTTTCTGACATTTTTATAGCTGTTTCTTCTTAATTTTCCTCCATGCTTCCAAATAAAACATTTTTTATAGGCATTCATTATTTTTTTCAGATTTTGCCCAGGCTGGTGTTGATCAGTGCATTGAGTGCTGTGCTGGCCTGTGAACCAAAGGGTCTCCGATACCCAGTGGGGGCACATGCTTGGGTTTCAGGCCAGGTCCCCAGTAGGGGGCACGGGAGAGGCAACCACACATGGATGTTTCTCTCCCTCTCCCTCCCTCCATTCCCCCTTTTCTGAAAATAAATAAGTAACAGAGCAAATGTTTTTAAAAAAAGATTTGATTTATTTTTACAGAGAGTGGAAACAAGGGAGAAAAACATCGGTCTGGAAGGGAAATAATCAGGTGCCTCTCACACATCCCCAACTGGCCCACAAGCCTGGCATGTGCCCTGACTGGGAATCAAACTGCTAACCTTTCAGTTTTGAGACAACACCCAACCCACTGAGCCACACCATTCAGACAGCACATTTGTTTGTCCTTTCAGTGAATTGTCACGTTAGATCCTACTCTGTGGTGCACAGGGTCCTGGAACCCAGAAATACAGATTAACATGAGGATCAGAATTACCACTCTTGAGGAGCTGGCAGGTGAAGGAGGGAAACCCAGGCCCATGTGCTTGCATGTACATAACACTCCACAGCAGTTAGTGCTTTCTAGAAAATTAATCCAGGACAAGTGGCTAGGGATCAGTGTGAGGGGAGGTGTGGTGTGGCAGGTGGTCCGGGAAGGGTTCTCTCAGGAGACAACATTTACAAAATTATCTGGGGGCAGAGGGAGCAGCTAGTGCAGGGAAGAAAAGAGGTGGGGCATTGAATTGGCTGAGGGTCACTCAGGTCTCATCTCAGCACAGAGGGAGGGTAAGAACAGAGATCCGACAGATGCTTAGCAGCCTGGAAATGCAGAGGCAATGATCCAAGTTGAGACACTGGGGACTTTCCTGAGTGAAAGTGTGCAGTCGTCAGCTGTAGAGTGGTGTGTTCCCTGTTCTGATTATGCTTTGTTAGTTTTTAGAGAATAAACTCCAGTGGGGAATCCCCTCAGATTATTTCATCTCCAGATGAGAGAGCATGGTGGACTGGCCAGAGAGGAACAGGAGTCAGGCGTGTAAGATGTGTGGTTAAAATATTTTGAAACAGGTCTTCTTAGTGTATTTAAAATGGGCTAACACTGAATGAGATGAAGCATAAATATTTGGTGTGAGGCTTGAGGAAGGACATTTTATTTTACTGTTTTGGAAAACAGAAGCAATTCCTAGTTGGGGCCTGTGGTTTTCCTCTTTAACATGACTTAGAAGATACTTATAGATGGGAAAGGTCACTGCAGTTCCATCCACACAGGGAGTGAAATGGCCTCACATGCTCCTCAAAAGTCCTTAGTCTGGGAAATATTAGAAAAGACCCTTGATGTGGGCTTTCTGGATTTCTGAAGAAGATGCACTGCATAAAAGTAAAAAGGAAAATACACGACGAGTAGACACTGTGGGAGACACAGGTTGTGTTTTCACCACAGTAAGAATGACTCATGGCCCAGGTCTTACCAGGAGACTCTAATCATGTGACCCAGGCATTCTCATCAACATCTTCCCTGACCAAACCTTTCTCTTTCAGCAAAATCACAACCAGAGATCCACCCACGTCCCTCCTGCTCTCTGGCCTTCTCCAGTCAGAAATTCCTCAGCCAACACGTGAAACTCAATCATCCCGCTCAGATTCTCCAGGGAACATCTGCAAGAAAACAGCTCCAAGCAGAGGAACCCTGCCCAGGGGACCAAAATCAGCAGCACCAACACACTAGTACATACAGCTGGAATGATAAAGCTGAAGGTCAAGAGGTCAAAGAAAGGTCCAAACCTTTGCTTAAAAGGATCAGTCAGAAGAGAATCTCAAGACCCTTTTTCCAAACTTCCAAAGAAAAAATGAGCTCTAATGAGCATGAGAGAAGGATGGAGGAAGAATCCTGTAGAGGCCAGAAAGAGAGTCCAGAGGACACAGGCAAGTTATTTATGAAAGTAGGAACGTCAAGAATTGTAACGATGGAGCATGGAGGGTGTTGGCAAGGCTTCATTGATGGGTCGCATCTCATCAGAGACCAGAGGACACACACAGGGGAGAAGCCCTATGTCTGCAAGGACTGTGGCCGAGGCTTTACACAGCGGTCGCATCTCATCCGACACCAGAGGACACACTCAGGGGAGAAGCCCTATGTCTGCAGGGAGTGTGGGCGAGGCTTTACACAGCACTCACATCTCCTCAGACACCAGGGGACACACTCTGGGGAGAAGCCCTATGTCTGCAGGGAGTGTGGGCAAGGCTTTACAAGCAAGTCAGATCTCATGCTACACCACAGGACACACTCGGGAGAGAAGCCCTATGTTTGTGGGGACTGTGGTCGAGGCTTTACACTCAAGTCAGTTCTCATGGCACACCAGAGGACACACTCAGGGGAGAAGCGCTTTGTTTGCAGGGAGTGTGGGCGAGGCTTTACACAACAGTCACATCTCCTTAGACACCAGGGGACACACTCAGGGGAGAAGCCCCATGTCTGCAGTGAGTGCAGGCAAGGCTTTACCTGGAAGTCAGTCCTCATCGCACACAAGAGGACACACTCAGGGGAGAAGCCCCATGTCTGCAGGGACTGTGGGCGAGGCTTTACCTGGAAGTCAGTTCTCATTGCACACGAGAGGACACACTCAGGTGAGAAGCCCTATGTTTGCAGGGAGTGTGGTCGAGGTTTTACACAACGGTCACATCTCATCAGACATCAGAGGACACACTCGGGTGAGAAGCCCTATGTTTGCAGGGAGTGTGGGCGAGGCTTTGCACAGCAGTCGCATCTCATCAGACACCAGGGGACACACTCTGAGGAGAAGCCCTATGTCTGCAGAGAGTGCGGGCGAGGCTTTATCCAAAAGTCAGATCTCATCAGACACCAGAGGACATACTCAGGGGAGAAGCCCTATGTTTGCAGGTGAAGTGAATGAATCATTACCATTAAATCACATGTCAGTAGCCATAAGAAGTCAATGGGACCTTACTCTCTCCAATATTGTAATTAGTACAGAAGTAACTGGTAAACAAACCCTCCAGTTTCATGACAAGAGATGAGATGGACAAACAGTTCCATGCGTGATATGGGGATGTCAGCACCAATCTCCTTCATGGTTTTTTGACAAGTTTTGTCTCCATACATATATGAAGCCCACATCCCTCATTCTCCCATCACTAAAAGCAGAGAGTTTGGGAAGAGCCACAGAGAACTCATACTCAGCCACAGAAATTCAGCTCCTGCAAATGGGTAAGTCTGGAGTCAGTCTACTTTGGTTCTTGCCCAGAGAGAAGGATTTGAGACAGACACACCAGGGAAGGGAATTCCCAGACTCCTGGGAAGTGGTGCCTTTTCTCCTAATAGGCTCCCTAGCCTCCTCCCTTGGCTTCTCTTGGCTCTTTTAGGTGGTTTCCTACAACCTCTGGAGCCTCAGGTGAAGAGCAGGGAGGGATGTATGCTTGTGCATGGACGTGAGCCTGGCTCAGTCTGGGCACCTGGTCTTCCTCACTCTCCTTGCTGCCTTTTCATTGTCAGCATTTGCTGGTGCACAGCGTACAGGTTCCACATCAGTCCATAGTGGGTGTGAGTCTCAGCTGTGTCTGCTCCAGCTGTGTGACCTAAGGCAAGATTCTCAACTTTTCTCTGCCTGCTTCCTAGTCTGTACAACAGAAATGGGAACTCCATCCTTTCAATTTGACATTCAAAGTTGAGTCAGCACAGACAGAATCTGGCAAGAGGATCGCTGAGATTGCAAGTCCTGCTGAACAGCCTTCAGTGTCCATGTCTGCCGGGTCTTTAGTGCTGGACAAAGGAAGAGAAGGACAGGGTGGGGATGTGTAGCCAAATTCAGAATTTGAGGAGTCACCACTGCTTTGCCCACATAGACTGAGCTGCCCTGAGAAGGAGGCCTGAGGTGGGGGGTGAGCTTCCCTCCAGGGCACCACCTTCCTACTGACCCTGTGCACTCTCAGAGCCCCCTTACCACAGGCAGGTAGGTGGTACTGAGAGTAACCTGTGAAACAAGACCCTCGCCCACCCCTTGCTAAGAACTGACACTGGAACAGCATCTGCCTGCACTGGGGTGTTAGGTAGAATACATGGTAAGCCAAGGCAGGGAGGATGAGGAAGACGTCTCACCCACTAACTCAGCAGTCCTGAGCCTGGTCCAATTCTATTGCCAGATGTTCCAGCATTACAAGAGACACCATGCTAACACATTGAAATTGTAGGTATCATTTCCACCATCTGGGAAAGAAAGGCTTTGCAGCTATTCATCCCAAGCCCTAGAAAATGGGACGGGGTCCACAGCAATCAAGGTAAGGACCCATAAAACAAATCGGGCTAATTGCCTCTGGCCACTATCTCTTTTATAAGAGGGTTCCTAGTGCTTACAGAAAGAGCCCATAGGCAACTTTGGGTAACTGCCTCAACTTTAACTCTCATGTCATGTATCTGTTTTACAAGATGACCAGCTGGGGTCTGAAGGCAGATAAGGATTCAGACTAGTGGCCCACACACATACCTACATTTGGGTAGTCACGTCCCCCTTGAAAGCTGGCACCACTTTTACCCGTCAATATGTAATTTCTTTCCCCCATTCCACCAATTATATATGTCCTCAGGACAAAGGACCAGGTGTTCTTGCCACCCAAACAAACTTGCCTTTCACTCCCATCTCAGCAAGACCTGTCCTCTTCCATGAGAGCATATCACTAATAAACCCTGTTTGCACACTAATACACTTGCTGATCTGTAATCCTTGACTCACTGGCAAGAAGAACCGAGTTTCTCCTGTGACAGGTGCACCCAGTCTGCATGTGGCATTCATGAAGTCTACAACACAGGCTTGTGTCTGCCAAGCATCTCACTTGGGTGTACTGGTATTTTGTTTTTTTTCTTTGTAAGTGCCATTTGTAGAACTCTGAGGCAAGAGATAGTCAGGAAGGAGGAAACTCCGGAGGTGCCCCAGGGCTAAGATAAAGGACATCCATACAGGACAGAGACCCTGTCCTAAGACCAGTTGTTCCTGCTTTCTGGAAAAGCACTGAATCATGGTGACTCATGACTGCAGGTGCAGATCACAGAAGATGCTACATGACCCCTGCTCCATTATAATAGCATTATAGTAAATTAACTTTGCGCAACCCCCTTCTCCAGTGGCCAATCAAGGAAAATCATGGGAGACCACATGCACAGTGCCTTTAAAGTAATACAACTACTTGTACATGTGCAATAAAAGCCACCCAGAACTACCCAGGGTGGATCCGCCCTATAACAACAGAATCCCTTCTGCCCCTGAGGCCAATCTCTGCTCAGAGTTGGCCTGCTCCCATGTTCTGTGGAGTGTATTATCCCTTAATAAATCTGTCTCTCTCCATCTGCTATACACTTTCTGTGTTCAGTTTGATATTTTGTCTGCAATCACCAACAACCTGGTTACCTGTACCCACCTATGACAACTCTAAATGCCTGGTTATAGTTTTGAACTAGAAAGAGAAAAAATAAAATAACACAAATCAAAAAAATTAACCGTATTGTGCTATAATGCAAGTTACAACAAATTTCAATTCAATAAAACTATATAAGGTATGTGACTTGCTCACAATGCTAATAATCTAGAAATCAGAAACAGAGGGTAACTAGAGAATCCTTTTATTTGTATGTTATAAAATACACATCTAAATAACCCCGAAAACAAATCACAACCGGAGTTAGAATTAACTTAAACTAAGTGATAATAAAAATATTACATACCAAAGCCATATCATTCAGGTTCCACAAATGGTCAAGGTCAGTGGTTCTCAAGCACAAGTGATTTTGCCCCCAGGAAACATTAGGTAAAGCAGGGCCACATTTGAGATTGTCATCAGGGCGGAGGTGAGGGAAGATATAACTGACTAGCAGTGAATAGCAGTAATGGATGCTAACAAGCACCTCCAATACAGGAAAAAACCCCAGGAGATAGAATTATTGGCCCAAAAGGTCACCAGTACTATTACTAGGAAGACCCAAGTGAGGGGAGTTTGGGGACTTCCCTTCCTCAGTTCTTGTCCTGCTTGAAAGAATGGATTCAGGCATGGGACAACAAGCAGAATGAAACTGAGGTAGTGGGTTTATTTGTGAAATGCACTTGACAGGAACCTGCAAGCCTGCACCCAGCTAGTCTGAGTGCCCCGCCTGCTGGGGTTTCAGGCCTTTCATGTTTGGAGCAAGCCTCCAGGCTTCCCCTCTGCAACTCTTCTCCCAGCCCTTCTCCTGGCCTTGGGATTAACATACAGCTTCAAAGGCTTCCTTTCCCAGGTGGAGAAAACAATACATAGGATTTCAAAGGCTCCCCTCCAGCTGCTGGTGCGCTCATCCTGGACTCTCTTGTGACCTTGGAACCTCTGAAATCTTACCTGACCCCACTCAGCACTGCTGAATTACTTGGTGGGATGTGTCCCTCTCCCCACCTTGGTTTGCTACCTATCCTGCTCACAGTGCTGAGAAGGAGAAGCCCTGCTATAGGAAACCAGTCCATGTGGCAGTGGCGAATGTAGCTCAGCCCTGGTTTGGAAAACTGACAAGCTCGAGGCGGCACACAGGAGCCAGGCCCACAGATCAGCTTTCCCGTGGAGAATCAGGCCTGCATTGTACCTAAGCTGCTTTAAGGCTTGCTTTTGCTAAAACTCCATCACCCTCAATTGAAGCAGCAAATGTTTACTGCATATCTTTAAGGTAGCTTCCTAATGTCTGTGCTAATCCTCCCGAGGACTGAGTGTAACCACTTCTACCACTTTTCCCTTTGCATTTACAACATCCTTTTCTTTGAAGTAATCAGCAAAATCCTTTCCTTTGCTATCTGTAACAGGTAATCACCTAAGATGAACCTGTGCATACTAGGTGAGGACCATCCTCCATGTAAGGTGCCCAGAAAAGTGAAAAAAGCCTGTCCAGGCAAGGATCGGGGAGCTCTCTCACTCAGACAGTGGCCATGCCAACCCTTTTCTCCACAGGACTTCTGTAGTCCGTGTGATTTTGTTTGTCGCAGCCACAACACACAGACCCCACTGGTCAGAGTCCGCATCACCCTGCTCTGCGTGGACCTCAATGAAGAGTCCAGGAGAATGGAAACCACACGTCATTTTGCTCTGTTGATGTGAAACAATGACTCTCTCTTTGCACAGACAGTGTACAAACTGAGACCTAAAGAACAACAACAACAACAACAAAAGCTCTGCATCTTGCAAAGATTGGTGAGTGTCCTGGGCTGAGAAGACACCCTCAAAAAGTCAGGAGGCAAAAAAGGTCTGACACCTTAGAAGACAGAACCACACTGTGATATGCCACAGCGCACACCTGAGGGTCACTGCTTCTTCCCATTGCCCACAAATCACTCGCTAATACCTATTCTATAATGTAACTAGAATCAATAATCTTAGTCTTTTAGTTCCCAGAATTCAACATCTAAAATTTCCCTCTTGAAAATGTGGGCATTTGCCGTATTGTAAGTTCCTTAGATTACCTACAGGGGTCACAACTTCACTTACAAGATACTTCTGATTTCTGAGTACTACAACACCATGCATCTAGGCCCTAACTCATTGAAAATGCTAAGAATGCTGTTACTACTTTATTTAGTCACTAATAAACTTACAACTAACAAAAATATTTTTTCTAACCCTTCACATTATCTTATTTCTTCATGTTTTCTGTCAAGCTTCAGCGATTTTTGTTATATGTAACTAAAATAATGTGATAACCATTATCACATGATAGGTTACTTGTCTTGAAACTCCTTAGAATCAACTTTTACATTATTACAAATAATGGAATTAAGTAATGTGTAGGACAAATTGCATGCATAATTAAACATCCTTTATATACAAAAGAGTAAGTTAAAGATATAATTTTCAAAAACACCGAATAGCAACAAAACTGGTAAAATGCCTGGGAGTGAACTTAACAAGAATGTGTAAGATCAGTGTGAACCAATTCATAACATGCTATCCAATAAAAGACACCCGAACAACACCGCCTGAAGCATCTCAGTACAGATCTAAAGGTCACCAGTTCGATTTCTGGTCAGGGTACATGCCTGGGTTGATGGTTCAGTCCCCAGTTGAGGGCCTGTGAGACACAACTAACTGATGTATCTCTCTCTCTACCTCTCATCCCCTCTCTAAAAATAAATAAAATCTTTTGTTCGAAAAGACACCTGAACAACAGGAAAGTAACAGCATGTTCTTGGATAGAAAAATATATAATGATCTCCATTTCCCACAGCTCCCTATAAATGTAATATGATCTACATTAAGATATCAGCAAAATAACTTTTTAATCCTCACCTGAGGACATGCCTATTGATTTCAGAGAGAAGGGAAGGGAGGGAGAGAGAGAGGGAGAGAAACATGGATGTGAGAGAGAAACATAAAGAGTTGCTTCTCGTATGTGTCCTCACTGGGGACCGAGCACCCAACCTAGGCATGTGCCCTGACTAGAGTTTGAGCTACAGCCTTTCTGTTTAGGGGACACACTTGGTTCTTCTTGATGGTGCAGTAAAGAATTACAGATCAGCCAGTCTATTAGTGAGCAGGCAGGGTTTACTCGTGATATGTTCTCCTGGGAAAGAACAGGCCTTGCCAAGGTGGCGTGAAAGGCGTAGATTCCAGGCAGGGCAAGGTAATGGTGGCAACAGGCAAGGGCGAGGGTGACAAGAGCCTCAGGTCCTTGGTCCTGAGCACTTATATAGTTGGCAAGATGGGGGTGAAGAACTTACATATTGATTGGTGGGTAAAGGTAGTGCCAGCTTCCACCAGGGATGCGACCACCCAAATGCAGGTATGTGTGCAGTCTGTTAGCCTGAACACTCATCTCACTCCAGACCCCATAAGTTCCTCTTGTTGTAAAACAGAAACACGACAGGAGGCAGTTGAAGTTGGGGCAGTCACCCAAAGTTATTTACAGTCTCTTTCTGTAAACATTAGGGATTCCCTTGTAAAACAGACAGTGACCAGAGGTAGGCAAGTAACCAAAGTTGTTTTGTGGGCTTTTTCTTTGGGTGCTGTGGACCCCCTCCCACCTACCAACCAGACCTTGGAATTAACAGACAGTTTCAAAGGCTTTCTTTCTCAGACAGTGGAAACAACACATAGCGTCTCAAGGGCTCTCTCCTCCCGTGCTACCATGGTGTTTCTTGTGATGTTCCGAACACCTGGCACTATTATCAGATCAGTCTCAGGACGGCTGAGTCAGTGGGTGAGACACGTCTCCCTCCTCCTCCTTGTCTGGGTTTGCTATCTATCCTACCTGACAGGACAAAGCTCCAACCAACTGAGCCACATTGTCCAGGGCTCAGCAAAATTGTTAAAGTAAAAGAAGCTCAATTTAAGTTTACCTGTTAAAATAAGGAAGAATTAAATGGTGTATTGTATTATGAAGCCTCAGTAAGTACAACAGTAGATTAATGCCCTAGGAATAGACAGATTGATGGAAAAGAATACAGGGTCCATTAATACATACAGATTCACATAGAAATTGTGTCTTGTTTTAATTAGTTTTTTAACTATATTGATTTATTTTTTTTGTTTAGAACATCTATCATTTGCCTCTTGTGTGCTGCCACCTGGCAACCTGGCCCTCAACCTGTCACAGGTGGGCACAGGTAACCAGGTTCTTGGTGATTGAAAACAAAGAATTGAACCAAACACAGACAGTTTATGGCAGACAGACAGAGAGCAGATTTATTAAGCGATAGTACACTACACAGAATATGGGAGCTGACTTGGAAGAGAGATTGATCTCAGGACTTTGAGGGATTCTATACTTACAGGGCAATATTTCTTGGCTAGTTTTGGCCGGGTTTTATTGCCCATGTACAAGTAGTTATATTAGTTTAAAGCTACTGACCATGTGGTCTCCCATGATGTTCCTTGACTGACCACCAGGGAAGGGGGGCCCACGAGGCTGATATATTATAATGCTATTATAATGAAGCAGGGCTCATGTAGCATCTTCTGCACAGGTGCAGTTATGAGTCACCATGATTCAGTGCTTTTCCAGAAGCAGGAACAACTGGCCTTAGAATAGGGTCTCTGTCCTGTATTGGTGTCCTTTATCTTAGCCCTGGGGCACCTCCAGAGTATCCTCCTGACTGTCTCCTGCCTCAACCCCAGGCATGTGCTCTGACTGGGAATGGAACTGGTGACATTTTGGTTTGCAGGCGGATGCCCAGCCCACTGAGCCACACAAGTCAGAGCCATTGCTTGAATCTTGCATGTGGCTTGACCAGGGATCAAACCTGCAGCCTTGTTTACTGCCCCGCCCGCCAAAAAACCCTGTAGAGATAATAAAAAACTTCACATGAGCCCTGGCTGGTGTGGATCAGCATACTGAGCACAGGCTTGCGAACCGAAATGTCACGGTTGGATTCCCAGTCAGGGCTCATGGCTGGGTTGCGAGCAAGATTCTCAGTTCGGGGTGTATGCAAGGCAACCAATCCATGTATCTCTTACATCCATCCACACATCGATGTTTCTCTCCCTCTCCCCCCCCCAACAATAAATAAATAAAAACCTAAAACAACAAACTTAATGTGAGCAGCAAAATTGGATTCAACATTTAGGGATGATCCACGATACTCAACATTTCCTTCTGATCTGCACCAAGGGGTTTTCCCAACGTGAACACCAGATGGCAGAAGAGAGGCGCACTGGAACATTTTTTTGTTGATCATATTGTACTGGAAAGCAAGTTTCAACAAACTTCAAAAAGTTGAAATTATGTAAAGCATATTGCTGACACTAACTGCAGCCAACCTAGAAATCAGTAACAAAAAAATTACTAAAAAGTCCTTATTTTTAAAAGTGATGAAATGCACATCTAAATGACATTGGATTCCTGAATGATACACTATACCCCCTTTTCCTGCTGACCTGCACTAAGGTGTCATTCCCCAAAATGACCACGACATAGCAGCAGAGACCGACAGAAGCAACGCATATGCTACAAATGGTCTGGCTGAAAGGTTCCTTTGCTTTTTACCCTGAGATGCAATGACAGGCACACTTTTCTCTGTCCCCCCACAACATAACTGCACAATGTCACCACCGTTTTCTTCCACTGCCCTCTGCCACCTTCATGCGAATTCACCATTCCATCATCCCATATCATTGCTATCTTTCAGAGCACAGAAATCTTCCAGTTGCCTTCTGCAGTCTTGCAGGGAATGGAAATTTCTCTCTATAAAGGAAAATTCAGAGAAATGAACTAAATGGCCATGGGCAGGAGCAAGGTCTCTGAGTGCTGTGGAGGAATCAGGGCTGCGCAGCCAGGCGGAACCATTTTCCCTGGTCACCAAACAGAAATGTGCTCTTTCACCTAATCCTAATTCCGCATCTTCTGCTGACAAATTCCTGACTCTTTCCCTCGAGTGGAGCTTTCTGTTGGTCTGACGGGGAGCAGTACCTGTTGCCAGTAACCTGCTGGCTTTCCGAAACCACCTCCTACTGCAGGACTCCCTCCCGATTTCAACACAAGGGCACCATCACCTCCTTTGGATGAAGACCACCCTTTGGAGGGGCGAGTGGTGGTTCCTTCGTTTGCCCTCAATCTCTCCCATTCTATATTATTTTCAAATAGCAAAGATTCATCCCCCCCACACACACAATCTTCATGGAAATGGGACGTTTTCCTTGTGTTTCAGAGGAGAACCACTTGTGGAAATCCACTCATGAAGGGTCCCCACCATCCTGCTTACCTCCAGTGGAGCCCAAATGGCAAAGAGATTAACGTATCCAAGCTGGTGCAAATGATTTTCGAAGCCTGATTAGGACACTTTGAACATGTTGCCTGTCTCCCGCCTGCCATGATGTGATCTGTCCTCAGGGAATGTCTGCAGTTGAGGGCTCTCCACTGCACCTGGTCTGCCTGCCTGGGGGAGAAATCCCCAGCATGAAACTTCGCAATCCACTCCTGACACGCTCCGTCAGTCACAGTATCTTCTCCACACACACCGCAGATCTTTTCTTGCCTTACAGTTGCACTTGTGTCTTGCTTGAAATGACAAAGCCAAAAAGACCAAAAATGTTGCTTGTGTGTATGCATCTTCACTGTGAAAAAGGCCAACCATACATTTACCACTTCTGGTGAGATTTTTTCATCACACTGTCATAGGATACCTGTCATGATACGGTCCAACACAATGGTTTTGAGTGAATTTAAAGACAACTCATGGCATCCACCACAATTCCCACCCCTAATCCTAACCCCAAACCATGTCACACACCAGACACCAGACCGGATTCCAGGTGCCTGATTCTCGACATCATACCACAGAGAACAGTGTCTTCTCCAATTTAAACCTTTAAACCTTGAAATGTAATCATCTCATGTCTAAAACCATAAGGCAGGTTTCTGTGAAACAAGTTATATTAAGTCAAGCAAATTAAATAATGCAATGATGACACACATACGACTGAAATGCATGAGGTTGCTGCTGGCATATCAAGAAATACTGTTCCAAAGCAAAACTGATGAAAGTAAGTGAGTAAATGTGATGTACTCTTGATTTAAAAACTCTGGGTAGCAGGAGACGCTATTCACAGAGTAAGAAGACCACCCACAGAACTGAAGGAAATGGTTGCACATAATACTTACAATCACTCTTTCTTCCCCAACAAAGAACTTTATGACTCATCAGTGAAGAGACACCTATATTATTTTAAACATTTTATTTATTTATTTTTAGAGGGGGGAGGGAAGGAGAAAGAGAGGGAGAGAAACATCAGTGTGTGGTTGCCTCTCAACCGCCCCCTACAGGGGACCTGGCCTGCAACCCAGGCCTGTGTCCTGACTGGGAATCGAACCGGTGACCCCTTTGGTTTACAGACTGGTGCTCAATCCACTGAACCATACAACCCAGGCAGATATCTATATTTTAAAAAATTTTCATAGTCCCTTGTAATGAGAAGACATTCATAGAAGTGGTAAAAAAAATACCAGAGAAGATGTTCAATGGCTACATCACAGCACAATACCCCCTCCCAGACACTACAAAGGCCATACTGAGAAAGCAAAACTGAGAAATCTTCATGATCCCAAATAAAAATTAGAACGTTTGACCATTTATTTAGTAATGTAAGCTATTGCAAACCTTTTATAAAATGGTTTGACATTCCCTCAAAAAATTACCCTACTGTGTCCAGTAACTCCACTTTGAAACACATACCTGAGAAATTGAAGACAGATGTTAAAACACACTTATACATAATTATTCATAACAGCACTGTTAACAACAACCAAAAGGTAGAAAGTATTCAAATGTCCATCCACAAGTAAATGAATACACAAAATTTGGTTATTCTGTCACCAGAAAAGTATTGGACCCCAGGCAGGTTTGCCCTGGCAGGGACTCATGTGTGTAGATTCTTGACTTCCTGCACTGAAAATCTCACAACACAAAGCTAGGGAATTTTACGAGTTTGTTTATTAAATCTAAGGACAGTGAAACAAAGAAAGGGCTTCAGACAGAACAGGTGAAATCACAGCAACAAGAGTGAGCACAGGCAGAGCTGCTTCTGGGGAAACAGAAAAGTTAGACACAAACAAGGTGCCTGGAGACAGACTCCGGGGGTGAGCCCGGGACGAGCTGCCCACGGCTCCCCTGGCTGCAAGTCTCTCAGGGACCTTTGCAGATGAGGAGAAACACAGTGAAGACACGCGGCAAAGAAGAGAAGGGAAGGCACCTGTGTGCTCAACAGCGCATGCTGGGTCCTTTGTCTTCAGGGTTTTACCAGTTCTCTAATGTTGAGGACTTTAGGGGAGGTCTTTTAAGAGTCATCTGCACAGAATCCTCAGCTTTCCAGGGGCGCCCTTTGAGGTGCCGATGCAACAAAACGAGCACACAGAGTGATCAGGGTCCTGCTCTGGTGAATGTCTCCTTCAGAAAAGTCACCAGAGAAGGGCTGGGACGGAGGAGGGTCTTCCCCTGTGTGGTCAGGAATGTGTAAACCATGTGCTCTCCAATGTCCTTGGTTAGGGAAGATAAGATCCTCAGATTTATTACCTGACTACAAATTGCTAAGCCTTATTTAGCTATCAAACTCACTTTTCCCATTCCACTCCCAAGGAATTTTTCTACATTTTTTATTAACCTGTCTCAACTCCATACACTTGGAGACTCATATTGACATTGAATTTCACACAATGATCATCTGTTGAGACACACCAGATACCAGAGCCAGACTAAGGATCCTGGCCACAGACCTTTGACTCCAAAAGCTACACCCTGGAGCAGACCCAAACCAAAACCAGGACTCTAGGACCAAAGCCCCAGAATCAAAGCTGTGGGCCCTCACTCAAGCCAGACCATGAGGTCCGAAGGTCAAACACCAGATGCCAGGGACTCACATCAGACCCTTATAATGCCAGATTCCATACACTACAACCTAAATCTTCATCTGCACATGAACCTCACAGGTGAACCCAGGACACAAAGCCACATCCTAAGAGGTGCAGGACTGCAGACACACAACCGAATACATTTAGACTCTGAAGCACAAGCTCTGGACACAGGACGCAGATCTGGAACCAGGATGCGATGGTGAGAATTTGGAGTTGAAGCCAGACACTGGGGCCCATTGCCAGAGGCCACAGGCATGAGCTGAACCAGATCTTCACACTGTAAACAAACCTATGATTCAATAAGATAAAACCCTTCTCTCTCCAAATGAAAACTTCAAAATTTTACCAAACCCACCAACAATAGGCCGAAACACAGAGTGAACAAAAGGAACGCTGACCTTGGAGGGCAGACGTCCACGATCTCTCAGCTGCAACAGGCTCAGCAGTGAGCCCTGCCTCACCATTCATTCCACACCGCCGGCTTTTCAAAACTGTGGGGGATTAAAAAGGGATTATTTTCCACAAACCCT
This sequence comes from Carollia perspicillata, assembly GCA_004027735.1. Lineage (NCBI taxonomy): Eukaryota > Metazoa > Chordata > Mammalia > Chiroptera > Phyllostomidae > Carollia > Carollia perspicillata. Next base: position 19,972 of record PVKM010019349.1, read on the forward strand.
GTCGGCTCTACACCACTGGGAAAATAATTAAAATAACATAATTGGACAAATACAAAATATTCAACATTTAATACATGCATGAGTACAAATGAATACCCAGACAATGAAATGATATCAGGTATATAGGACCTTTGGGAGTATGGGGACACAGGGTCTTATAGAGGTAAAATGGGTGATAGACAGGAAATTAATGAAAAGTGCAGCATTCACGGAATGTTGCTTTTTGGTAGGCAATCCTACAAACTACAGGACGCAACTAAACTAATGAACTCTTCCAAATTTCATTAACATAATCATTCAGTTGAGAATAGGTTACTTTGCTAAAGTTGTTAAATCTTGTGGCAACAGCAGCAGACACAGCCTGAGAGAGAGCGACCAGCTGCCAGCGGGGCCTTGCATCGCCCACAGGGGGTCAAAGGTCTGAGCATTCCTGTCCAGTGCAATGTGGACTGTCCTCCTCTGCCTGCAGCCAGTGGAGTGCAGCGGGGCCCATGAGTGCAAGGAAGGTGACTGTGAAGCCACAACGAGGAGTCGAGCCATGGCCACACAGGTGGGACAATGATGTAGTCAGGACCTCAACGCCACCGGTACCTCAGGTGGCCAGGATATGGCCTTGTTTGAAACATTGATGCAGCTGGGACATCAAGGAGCCGGGACATTGATGCACAAGGACAAAGGCACAGCCAGGACACTGACACAGACAGGACATAGGCACGGCCAAGACTTCTACACAGAAAGGACAGCAGCACAACTCACATACTGATTCACTCAAGGCATCGACTCAGATGGTACAGAAGTGTGGCTGGGACACTGAGGGGACTGGGACATCAACAAAGATAGGACAGTGGCACAGCCAAGAAATCTATGCAGGTGGGACAGTGGTGCAGCGGGGACATCCGTGCAGATGGGATGCTGAAATGCGGGCACCACAGCAGCATGACCTCTACATCCACACAGACAGGACAGTGATGTGGAAGGGACACAAACACAGACAGGACAAAAGTATGGCCAGAACATGAAGGCTGAGGAGACCTAGGCACAATCACAATTTCGGTGAGGCTGGGACATTCACGTGGCGAGGATGTGGACACAGGAGGGACATCGATGCTGACAGGATGTCCATACACACTGGACATTGGACCACAAACACATAGACAAGGCAGAAACATGAACACAGGTTTAACCCACAACAGACGCCTAGTTACCTGACGTAAAGACACCGTTGTTGTATGTGGGAGAGAGAAGGCAAAATGAACTATGAAGTCCATTTATATGAAAGTAATAACATCCACGACAAAGTGCTACTCCAAGATCATTCACTACAGCTGACAACCTTTCCTGCTGCCACTGCACGAGGGTGTCCTTCCCAAGATGCACCTGAGACGAGAAGAGAGCCACACTGGGGACATTTTGCTACGTGACCATAATGAGCCATAAAGCAAGATTAAACAAATTACAATGAACTAAAATTATATAGAGTATGATTCTTATTCTCACTGCTGTTAATGTAAAAATCAGGAACAAATGGTCATTAATATATCCTTACATTTAAAGGTTATGAAATACACTTCTAAACTACATTGCAAGCAACAGTGGTTCATATTCCACTGGAATCACTGTTCCTGTTCACCTGCCACTAACATGTTATTCCCAAAATGCCCACAAGATGGCAGAAGAGACACACACCCTGGAACACTGTACTATTTGCTTGGCCAAAAGGTTCATTTGATTTTTAGGTAAAGGCACAATGAAAGAGACGTGTTTCATTTTCACCAATAATTTCATTCAACAACGTATTCACCATTTTGTCCTGTTGTGGAAAAACAGACTCTGACACGACGTGGGGTGAATGGAGTGAGCACTTTATTAATGCATGTAGACCCAGAGGAGACAGTCTCCAAATTCTGGGTGCTGAGGAGGGGTCAGGCGGGTGGGTAAATACCCCCATAACAAAGTGGGGAGAGTAGGGGTCATGCAGCACAAGCAGGGAGCAGGAGAGTGGGAGCCAAGGACACAGAAGCAGAAGGCAGGAATTGCCCGGGTCCAGGGCAAAGAGACAGTGAGAGATTAACTGAGTCTGAGACAGGGAGTCAACTAGTCAGCAGGTGGTCGTCTGGAGCCTGGGGGCCAGCTGGGAGTCATCAGAGGTCGGAACAGGGTGCCAGCTTTAACTTCTATTTATATTTTAACTTCTATTGCAGTCCCACTGCTTTCTGCAATCTTTCAGGCACCTTCATAATTCCATCTTCCCAAAAGTTTTTATCTTTTGAGCATGCCAATAAAAAAGCCAGTTTCAACAAGTATCACAGCACTGAAGTTATATACAAAATGTTTCTCTAAGTGCTTCTATTGCACTTCAGCTAGAATTCACTATGAATGGGTGACTAAAAAGTCCTCATGTTTGGTAGTGATGTAATACATTTCTAAATAACCTCAAAAATAAAACAATTTAAATTACAAAATAAACTGAATGGTGATAAACATACTACATAGCAAAACTTATGAAGAACATCTTCATGCTAAAATGCACAGTATCAAATATGAAAGCTGAAAATATACAAGTTTTGTACCCATCTTTATAGACTAAAATAGTAAATGAGATCGAGGGAAAGGAGACAGAAACCTGCACGTTGACATATCTGCAAGTGTGTATACAGCAGTAGATAACAGTTCTTTTTAACTCTTGGGGTAGAATTTGAAATAAACATATTCTCATTGTTTAAGTAAAAAGTAATATAGTAAATTTAAAAAATGCTTTTAAAGCACACTTGGAACTTTTTTTTAAGTCTGTATTTAGCTATAAAGTAGTTTTCAACAAATGTCTCACAATCTATGCTTATTGCTCTCTTTGCCATTAATCTGAAAACCAGTCACAAGGTAACTAGAAAGTCCCTATATTTAGATGTTTTCAGATACACTTCTAAATACCTTCCCCAAATAAACCACATTCAGAGTGGAAAATAGTTTGCATAGAAAAATAATGAAAAGACTGCATACCATACCAAGGTCTTTCTAGTTTCAAAAATGTTCAAAGCTTCAAACTGTTTCTCAACCAAAGGTGATTTTTGCCCCCAAGGGGACTTTATACTATGCACTGAGCCATTTTAGGTTGTCATGAGGGGAAGGGAAGTGAGGGTGTGGGCAGTGAATAGAGGCATTGGATGCTAACAAGCACCTACAATGCAGAGGACAATCCCCCAGGAGAATGAATTATGTGGCCAAAAAGGTCCACAGTGCTGAGAATGAGAAACCCCACTCTGTATCCTGAAAAGTCCATTAGAATACGAACAGCACGTCCCTTTGCCTCCTAGATCTGAAATGCTGCCTTTCTTGGAACAGGAAGCATGGAAGCTAAAACTTAAAGAACAAAAAATGCCAGCCAACTTGCAAATGTTGGGGAGAAGTGTCTTAGACAATAGGCCAGGAGCCAGAGGAAGATCTGTCCACTTAGGAGACCAGATCACGCTGTGATTACACAGAGCGGTCCTCTGAGGACCCCTGCTTCTTTCCATTGTGCATACGTCACTTTAATAACTGATTCATAATGTCACTTAGAACAAAGATTCTTGTTCTGTTAGATTCCAGATTTCACCATGTTGAGTTTTCCTCTTTGAAAATGGGGACATTTGCTACATTCTGTGTTCCTCAGATAGCCTACCCGGGGCACATTTCCTGTCACAAAAAACTTCTGATTTCTAGAACACCAGGCTTCCAGGTCTTAAAATTTAAAATGCTAAGAAGGATGTTACTATTTCATTTAGTCATTAATATATTTATGACTCACAAAGACAATTTTTCCAGCTCCTCACATTACCTCACTTCTTCCTGTTTTCTTTCAAGCTTTAACTATTTCTAGGTCACCTGCAGCTACAACCAGGTAATGATCATTATTGCATGACAGCGTGTTTACCTTTGTAACTCATGAGAATCAACTGAAAAGTACCACAAATAGAATTTACTGCAGTGATGGGAAAATAACATGCAGAAATAAATATGTAGAAATAGTAAATTAAATATGTAATTTTTAAAAAAGACTCAGTAACAAAATAGGTGAAAAGCAAACAAACTTGGGAATAAACTTAACAACAATGTACAGGATCTATATGAACGAAATTCAAAATTGCTACACAATAACAGATACTTAAACAAATGAAAAATATCTTGTTTTTGAGTTAAAAAAGTGTATCATCGTATGTCCATTTACCAAAGTTATCTATAACTGAAATATAATCTAGATAAATAAAGAAAAGTTGTCTTAAAGGAAGTAGTCAGCAAAATTGGACCTGAGACATGTACCCCAGAAACAGT
>PVKM010019350.1:0-24265 GCA_004027735.1 Carollia perspicillata
AAACACCAAACTCAGCTCAACAACTAACTAGACTAAGTCAACCTAATTGTCTGACAGAAAAAGTACACCTATTTCTGAGTATAAATTCTACTCTTTATCTATACGCAATGTGCAACATTCAATCAAAAAGTATGACATATTTTTTCAAAAGATAAAACAATCCATGTCAGGAGAGAAAAACGGCAATACAAACAAAATTAGAGATGGTGCATGCATTGCAACCCTCAAACAGGGACAGTAAAATAACTACAATTAGTATCTTAAAATATCTATCAGGATGGCACTTAACAGATGGGAAATTCCAGCTGAGATGAAAGCTATAAAAAAGAGTCCAGTGAAAATACTAAAAATAAAAAACATGATATCGGAATGCAGAATTAATTAATTTGTAAAACCCAGGGCAAAACAAATACAAGAAAACCAAATTATAGTGAAATGCTTGAAAACCAAAGATAAAATCTTACAAGCAGAGGTCAGAGAAGAAAGAAACTTTACCTAGTATGAGAAAAAAGTTAAGAATGATAGCAGAGTTCTTAATCTATGCAACTAGAAGATTGAATGACATTTTTAAAGTGCTCAGGAGAGTAAAAAACCGGTCAACCTAGAATTTTACTTTATTTTTTAAAATATTTTTTAAATTTATTTTTAGGAAGAGGGGAAGAAAGAGAAGAGAGGGAGAGAAACATCAAAGTGTGAGAGAAACATCAATTGGCTGCCTCTCACACACCCCCAACTGGGGACCTGACCCATAACCCAAGCATGCACCCTGACTGGGAATCGAACCAGTGACCTTTCAGTTCACAGGCTGGCACTCAACCCACTAAACCACACCAACCAGGGCTCAACCTAGAATTTTATACCCAACAATATATTTAAAATGAAGGCACAAGAAAGATGACTTCAGATGAACAGAAGCTAAGGAAATTCACTGGCAGCAGACCTGCATTATAAGAAATGTTAAAACTAAGTTCTTTAGGGGAAATCTGGGCCAACACAAAGGAATACCAAGCACTGAAAATGGTAAAACTGTGGGTAAATATAAAAGATAAAGTTTTTAGTACCTTAATGTCTTTAAAACATAAGTGGCTGTCTAAAGCAAAAATAGCAACGTATTGTGGGGCTTATAGAATATGTAGAAGTAAATGAAAACCAATAGTAGCATAAATCACAGGAGAATGAAACAGAAGCACATGATAAGGTTCTTACACTACATGTGAAATGGTATAATATTATTTGCAAACAGACTGATAAGTAAAATGTATATCATAAATGTAGAACAACTACGACAATGAAAACAAAGGAGTATAAAGATTTAATAATGTAGATAAATGGATTCATTAAAATATATTACATCAACAATGAATAAATCCAAGCAGGTGAAGGGTTTATGGAGTTGACTCCATCACTCTTGTAGCGTTTTTTTAAGTCTGAAGTTTTTTTCAAAAGAAAAAGTTTAGTTAAAAATATTTAGTGACCAATGGCCCCTAAGAAATCTTCAATATTTAACCAACCCCACAGTGCACAATCCCCAAAAAAGGAAATGAGGCTACACAAAAGAAAGAGAACATATTATCCCTTCAGGCTATCGAAAATGAAAAAAGATCACTAGTATATATTCGAAAATCATCCAGAAATAACAGTTTCTGATTAAGGAACTTGTATATACCCTAACTCCAACAGCCAATAACCTGGAAACAGCAAAAAGTAAAAATCCCTCAACTGTTTACTATTTTGTAAAATCATTAAGATATCCCTCCCATAATGTGGTGCGGAAGTCTTGTCTTTACTGACACTGTGAGTCATGCCCTGGGATAGATGCTAGGGCTAGGGAGAGAAGCAGTGTATTAATTTCCTAAAACTCAATTTAAATGAAAAGCCATCCTTGAAGATGGTGAAGGAATTAAGTGGAAGCTACAGTAACCTCCTCCCAGGACCAATCTGGAATTACAACTACCCTCTACTGAATTGTAGAGAAATCATTCTGAATATCCAACAGAACACTAGGTGGAGAGAAGCCTCATAAACATGTACAGACAGAAGAAACGCTTCATCATGCCACACTGGTAGGCAGTGCAGAGGAGGCCTGAAAGGGCAGGATGGGCTCCCAAGGTGGTAGCTAAAGTTCCGGAGGGATATGTCAGTGGCTAGAAGGTTCCCCCTGAGAAGTGTGGGGTCCGAACCCCAAGCTGGACCCCCAAGCCTACAGAACCAGAGTGGAAAAGGAACATAGATAACATCCAGCTGTGAAAAGTAGCAGGGTTCCTGTCGACCAGGGAGAGATGGCTGGAGACATAGACAGCCTCTTAAAGGGCCAACACGCAAAATTTTGTTTGTAGCCACTTACCTTGGGCTCCAACAGAGGGGAGGGCAAAGTGAACTAGAGACGCTTAAGAAGAGTCTGGAGCTGGCGCATCTGGGGACAGAACTGAAGGAAGAGCTACTAGAGTTCCTGTGCTGAGTCATTCCTCATATAGCAGGAGCATCTTTCCCAGGCAGAGCACTCCTCTCCGAATGACATCAGCCTGAGGAAAAACAATAGCCCTGCCCATAGGAATTACTCTGCCCCACTTCTTTGTGCTTAAGCCAGACAGCTGATTGCAGCTTGATTAGATACAATGGCTGATTAGTTTAATATAAAAAATGGTAAATACAAAGAAGCAGCCAAAATGCAAAGACAAAGAAACAGACCCCAAATGAAAGAATAAGAGAATTCTCCAGAAGAACTAGATGAAAGGGCAACAAGCAATTTATCAGATAGAAAGTTTAGAGTAATGATTATAAAGATACTCAATAGCATGAAAAAAGACATAGAAACCATAAAGAAGAACCAATCAGAAATAAAGAATACCACATCTGAAATAAACAATATGCTGGAAGGAATAAACAGTAGGTTAGATGAAGCAGAGGACAGAATCAGTGTCTTGAAAGACAATGTAGAAAAAAACACCCAGGCAGAGAAACAAAAAGAAAAAAGAATTTTTTAAAAAATGAAGAGAGTGTAAGAAACATTTTGGATAACATGAAGAATAACAACATCAACATCATGGGAATACCAGAAAGAGAAGACAATGAGCAAGGGATCGAGAACCTATTTGAAGAAGTAATGACCAAAAACTTCCCTAATCTGGTGAAGGAAAAAGTCACACAAGTCCAGGAGGCTCAGAGAGTCCTGAACAAGTTGGACCCTAACAGGCCTATGCCAAGACACATCATAATTAAAATGACATGGTTTAAAGACAGGGAGAGAATCCTGAAAGCTACCAGAGAAAAGTGGGCACTTTCTTACAAGGGGACACTGATTAGACTGGCATCTGCTTACTCAACAAAAACATTTCAGGCCAGAAGGGAGTGGCGTGAAATATTCAAAGTGATGCAAAGCAAGGACATTCAACCACGGCTACTTTACCCAGCATGGCTATTATTTGAAATTGAAGGAGAAATAAGGAGCTTCCCACATAAGAAAAAGCTAAAGGAGTTTGTTAACACCAAACCAGTACTGCAGCAAATGTTAAAGGGCCAACTTTAAGAAGAAGAAGAAAAAGAGAAAGAAGGAAAACAGTCTAACAATAAAATGGCACTACATAAGTATCTATCAATAATCACATTAAATGTAAATGGCTTAAATGTTCTGCCCAAAGGACAGAGGGTAGCTAAATAGATAAGGAAACAAGATATATATACGGCCTTCAAGAGACCTGTCTCAGATCAAAAGATACACACAGACTAAAAGTAAAGTGTTGGAAAAAGATATTTCATGCAAGTGAAAAAGAAAAAAGTGCTGGGATAGTAGTACTTATATCTTACAAAATAGACTTCAAAACCAAGGCTACATACAGTAAGAGACAAAGAAGGACACTACATAATGATAAAGGGAACAATCCAACAAGAGGTTATAACCATAGTACACATTTATGCACCCAATATAGGAGCACCTAAATATGGTAAGCAAATCTTGATGGATGTAAAAGGAATGACTGACAGAAATACAGTCATGGTGTGGGGGTTTTAACACACCATTGACTTCAATGGATAGATCTTCCAGGCAGAAAATCAGCAACCTTATACAGCTAGCAGCATTATATGACACACTGGATCAAATAAATTTAAAATTTGATATCTTCAGAAAATTTCACCCCAAAGCAGCAGACTATGCATACTTTTTAAGTGCACATGGAACATTTTCTAGGATAGACCACCTATTGGAGCACAAAACAATTCTCAATAAATTTAAGAAGATTGAAGTCGTATCTAGCATCTTCTCTGACCACAATGCTATGAAATGAGAACTCGATCACAAGAAGAATACTGAAAAACACTCAAGGGCATGGAAGCTAAATAACATGTTATTAAGCAATGAATGGGTCAACAGTGAGATCAAGGAAGCAATCAACAGACACTTTGAAACAAATGTAAATGAGGACACAACAATCCAAAACCTGTGGGATACTGGGAAAGCAGTCCTAAGAGGAAGATTCATAGCATTACATGTCTATCTCAAAAAAACAAGAAAAAACTCAAATAAACAATCTAACTTCACACTTAAAAGAACTTGAAAGAACAACAAACAAAGCCCAAAGTGAGTAGAAGGAACTAATGAAGATCAGAGCAGAAATAAATGAAAGAGTCTAAAACAACCATACAAAAGATCAATGAATCCAAGAGCTTTTTTTTGAAAAGATAAACAAGATTAACAAACCTTTAACCAGACTCATCAAGAAAAAAGAAAAAGGACTCAAATAAATAAAATCAGAAGTGAAAGAGGAGAAATAACTGACACCAAAGAAATACAAAGAATTTTAAGAAAATATTATGAATAAATTATATGCCAACAAACTGGACAACGTGGAGAAAATGGATATTCCTAGAAACACATAATCTTCCAAAAATAAATTAGGAAGAATCAGAGAATCTGAATAAACAGGTTACAACTACTGAACCTGAACCAGTAATCAAAAAACTCCCAACAAACAAAAGTCCTAGACTAGATGGCTCACAGGTGAAGTTTACCAAACATTCCAGGAAGAACTAACACCTATACTTCTCAAACTATTTCATAAAATTCAAGAAGAGGCAAGGATCGCAAACTTATTTTATGAGGCTAGCATTATCCTGATTCCAAAACCAGATAAAGACACTACAAAAATAAGAATATTATAGGCCAATATCCATGATGAACATAGATACTAAAATCCTCAACAAAATATTAGCAAAGCAAATACAGCAACGCATCAAAAAGATCATATGCCATGACCACGTAGGATTTATTTGGTGAATGCAAAGTTGGTACAACATTCACAAATCAATAAATGTGATTCACCACATAAACAAAATGAAGTATAAAAAACATGATCATATTCATAGATGCAGAAGAAGCTTTTGATAAAATCCAGCAACCATTTGTGATCAAAACTCTCAGCAAAGTGGGAATACAGGGAACATACCTAAATTTATATAATAAAAGTCATATATGACAAACCCACTGCCAGCATCATATTTAATGGGCAAAAACTACAAGCGTTCCCCTTAAGATCAGAAACAAGATAGGGATGTCCACTTTCACCTCACTTATTCGACATGGTAGAGGAAGTCCTAGCCATAGCAATCAGATAAGAAGAAGAAATAAGACATCCAAACTGGAAAGGAAGAAGTAAAACTGTCTTTATCTGTAAAGTATTAGACGACATAATACTTTACATAGAGAACCCAAAAAATTCCACCAAGAAACTACCAGAACTGATAAATAGATTCAGCAAAATAACAGGATACAAAATTAATATCCAGAAATCAGTTACATTTTTATATGCCAATAATGAACTAACAGAAAGGGGAATTAAGAAACTAATCCCATGCACAATTGCTTCAAAAAGAATAAAATACCTAGGAATAAACCTAACCAAGGATGCAGAAGATCTGTACAGGGGAAAATTACAAGATAATGAAGAAAGACACTGAAGAAAGAAACTGAAAAGGATACAAATAAGTAGAAGCACATACCCTGTTCATGGATAGGAATAATTATCACTACTAAAATGTCCACACTACCCAAAGCAATCTATAGATTCAATGCAATTCCTATCGAGATTCCAATGATGTATTTCACAGGACATTTTTGAAAACAAATATTTCAAAAATTTATACGGAACGACAAAAGGCCCCTCATGGCAACAGCAATCCTGAGAAAGAATAAAGTTGGAGGAATCATGCTACCTAATATCAAACTGTACTACAAGACCATAGTTTTCATCAAAACAGCATGGTACTAGTATAAAAAAGACATATACATCAATGGAATAGAATAGAGAGCCCAGAAATAAACCTTTATAGTCAAATAATATTTGACAGAGGAAGCAAACACACACAATGGGCTAAAGATAGCTTATTCAATAAATAGTGTTGGCAAAATTGGACAGATTCATGTAGAAAAATGAAACTATACCATCTTTCTACACCACACATAAGAATAAATTCAAAATGGATCAAAGACTTATATGTTAGACCTGAAACCATAAAAACTCTAGAAAAAAACATAGGGAGAAAATCTTGGATACTGCTTGTAGAAATTTTTTATTAGATATAGCTCCCCAGGCAAGGGAAACAAAAGAAAAAATAAACAAATGGGACTATATCAAACTAAAAATGTTTTGCACAGCAAAGGAAGTCATCAACAAAATAAAAAGGCAACTCACAGAATAGGAGAGCATATATGCCAATACATTTGATAATGGGTTAATATTTAAAATTTACATAGTACTTAAAAAACTCAACACCAAACAACCCAATTGAAAAGTGGGCAAAGGTCCTGAATAGGCACTTCTCCTAAGAGAACATACAGATGGTCAATAGATATATGAATAGATGTTCAATGTCACTGATCATCAGAGAAATGCAAATTAAAACAACCATGAGATACCATCTCACACCTGTCAGAATGGCTATGATCAATAAATCAACAAACAACAAGTGCTGGAGAGGATGTGGAGGAAGAGGAGCCCTTTTGCACTGTTGGTGGGAATGCAGACTGGTGCAGCCACTGTGGAAAGCAGTATGGAGATACCTCAGAAAAATTAAAAATGGATCTGCCTTTTGATCCAGCAATCCCACTTCTGGGAATATATTCAAAAGAATCCAAAAGACTAATTCAAAAGAACATAAGCACTCCTATGTTCATGGCAGTGTTATTTATAATCACCAGGATATGGAGGCAGCCCAAGTGCCATCAGTAGCTGAGTAGATAAAACAACTATGGCACATTTACACAATGGAATTCTACTCAGCTGTAAAAAGAAGAAAATTTTACCCTTTGCAACAGTACAGATGGACCTAGAGAATGTTATATTAAGTGAAAGAAGCCAGTCAGAGAAAAACAAATACAATGTGATTTTACTCATATGTAGAGTCTAATGAACAAACTGAACTAACAAGCAAAACAGAGACAGACTCATAGATGGAGAACAGATGACAGCTAGTAGGGGTGGGGGTTAAGGGGTGGAGGGATTGAGCAAAAATGAAAAAGGTCTCATGGACATGGACAATAGTGTGGTGATTGCTGGGAAGAGAGGGTATAAGGGGACTAAATGGTAATGGGAAAAAAATACAATAAGGATTAAAAAAGAGGAAAAGAGAGAAGAAAGGAAGGGAGGGGAGAAGGAGGGAGGAAGGGAGGAAGATAGGCCCAAAAATGTTATAGTTATTCTAACAGAGGTCTTACACTAAGTGCTGAGGATGAAAGCAAAGTCAGAGAGGGCCAGAGGCAGGTCTTCAAAGATGAGGAGACTGAAAGGAAGATACTTTGGGCAGAAATAGAGGAAAGAACTAAGGTTGTCAAACAATGTAGGATGAGCAACTAAGTGCCCAAGATCATAAAGGAGGCTGGAAAGAATAAGAGCACATAGAGGGACTACCCTTAGTAAAGGGAGTGTCTTAGAACGAATGGTGTCTTTGAAGGGAGGATGTCCTTCTGATGCAAGAGAAAGGGAAGGATACAGACATCTCTAGCTTCATGTTCCTTATATTCACAGTGCTTGTGTGTGTTGTCTCCCCCTCTCTCTCATACAGTCATGCCACCCAACCTTTGCACAGGCTTTTGCTAGAGCCTGGAATATTGTTTCCATTCCTCTTGGCCTAGTTAACTCCCATTTATCCTTCACATCTAGGCTCAATCTTCTGCAGTCTTCATCAGCACAGCATCTCTCTCCTTCACAATACCCAGCAGACTTGAATAATACTCCATGTTCCCCTCCGGATTAGAGATTAGATAAGAGCAGGGGCCACCTCTGTTTTAAATTTCCAGATTACCCCCTAGAACCTGGTACAGTACACGACATATAGCAGACCCTTTAGGAATATTAAATAAATGAACCAAGATAGAGAAAAAGTTAAAATCTCTCTTTTCTATTTTTTTATGAATGACAACTACACACAAAGTCACAAAAAGGTAAAGCTACGTTTCATTAAATTACTAAATTAAAAATTGTCTCAGAAGGATATCCTGTATGACTGTTAATTAGCAATGTTAATTAGCACAAGGGAAGAACTATAAGTAATAGACATCCCATGCTAATCTCTTAGTGAGTGAGTTTATACATGGCACTCAAAGTACGTAATACGCAAATGCTAAAGAAGGATTAAATCTAGAGTCGAATATGGCAAAACAGAAGGGTATACAACTTCAGCATAATAGCTGAGAATCAGGTTGTCTAGGTTAAAACAGAGGCTCCATATTCATTAGTTATGTCTTCAGCAAATTACTCTACTCTCATTAATGTTTTCTCTACCAGCATCCACTCCCCTTCCAGCAATAAGGTCACTTTGTTTTTCAGGGCGCCATGCGCTCCCCAGCTCCCAGACATGTGTGCCCCAGTTTGGCCCCAACGAGGCTACAGGATGAAGCTTGTGACCTTGGTTTAAGGGATTAAATACATCATTTTCCCCTAAATAGAATTATTGTCACAGCAATGTGAACATGATCAAAACTGTGCCAAGCAGAGCCTTGACTTGGCTCAAATTCAAGACTTGAATTTTAGCTATTAGGTTAATAAAACAGAACCTAACAATAACTAGTGAGAGAGTTGCTATGGTCCTCTTTCTGTTGCTATAAAGAGTTCTAAAATAAAGCAAACCCAGAAGGGAAGCAAAGATAGCAGGAGAGCAGGTCCTGGGGACACTATGTGAACTCTGCACCAACCTTCACCTCAAGTCGGCTGCACCTGTAACTCTGTAGTCAATTTTTGTTTTCTACTAAACCAGGTTAGATTGGAGTTTCTGCCAGTTCTATCCATGAGTCCCCACTGATGGACTTTTTTAGCTTCAATTTGTTCGCTTGGACAGTAAGGATTCTCCTAGCTTTAGGACTCTCATCTGTGAAGTAGAATACCTATCTACCTCATAGATTTGTTATAAAAATCAAACAGTACACAGCACAGACCTGACACATCATCAACCTGCTACGATATTTAAAAACAGAGAACATTCCTTATAAAGAGTACTGAGCTATGTACGTGATTTCAATGTAAAACAATGAAAATTATATGACTGGGTACTAAGTTCAAGTGAGCAAAGGGATGATGGCAATAGCTATGACCTAAGTTGGGACAAAAATCACAACACTGAATTTGCCATTGTCAAGTAATTCACATATTCACCAGGAATATAATGAGAGTTATTCCAAATTATCTCTATAAATATATTGATGCCAAAGCTGAAGAAAAAAAACTCTTAAAATAGCCACCTCCCTGATAACAATAAGACTGGTCAATAGACATATGAAAAAATGTTCAATGTCACCCCTCAACAGAGAAATGCCAATTAAAACTACAATGGGATATCACCTCATGCCTGTCAGAATGGCTATCATCAATATATCAACAAACAAGTGGTGGAGAGGATGTGGGGAAGAGGGAACTGTTGGTGGAAATGCAGACTGATACAGCCACTGTAGAAAGCAGAATGGAGATTCCTCAAAAAATGAAAAACAGAACTGCCTTATGACCCAGCAATTCCATTTCTGGGACTATATCCAAAGAAACCTGAAACACTAATTCAAAAAATATATGCACCCCTATGTGTACCCTTATATTGAAACATTTTTACAATAGCCGAGATCTGGAAACAGCCCAAGTGCCCATTAGTAGATGAATGGATAAAAAAGCTGTGGTACATTTACACAATGGAATACTACTTGGCCATAAAAAGAAGGAAATCTTACCTTTTGGGACAGCATGGATGGAGCTGGAGATTATTATTCTCAGTTAAATAAGACAGTCAGAGAAAGACAAATACCATATGATCTCACTGATCTGTGAAATCCAATGAAAAAAAATAAACTAACAAACAAAATAGAAAGAAGCATGGACACATGGAACAGACTGACAGCTGTCAGAAGGGGGGAGGGTTAGGGGGCTAGATGAAAGAAGGTGAAGGGATTAAGTAAAAAATATATATAGTATATTATTTTATATGTGTGTATATATAATATTATATATAACATATTATATAACTGCAATATTATATCTATATGTGTATTATACATATTACACATAATATGTACAACGTTATATCTATAATATCTACATATACATAACATATATATATACACACACACACAAAGGCACAGACAACAGTGTGGGGATAACCAGAGGGAAAGGGGGTGGGGGTATGTGGGGGTGGGCAAAGGGGGCAATAGATGGGGATGGAAAGAGACTTTGCTTTGGGCAATGGGCACACAGTGCAGTGTATCGATGATGTTTTGTTGAGTCGTACACTTGAAACCTGCACAGTTTTGTGAACCAATGTTACCCCAATAAATTTTTTTAAAAAGACTAGAAATCAATGAAACAGAAAATGGACAAGCAACAGAGAAAATCAAACCCAAAAGTTAGACAAATTTGTAAACTTCTAGTAAGACTGATTAAGGGAAAAAAGAGAAACCAAAAATTAGCACTATCAAGAATAAAAGAGGGCATATCACAATAGGACCTACATACAATAGAGATATAAATAAGGGAATATTACAAACAAATTTTTGCCCATATGATCAATACCTGGGATGAAATTAACAAATTCACTAAAAAATAACATAAAAACTGACATAAGCACAACAGAAAATTTGAATAATCCTATATCTTTGTTTAAAATTGAATTTGTAATCCAAAATTGTCCATGAAGAAAATTTCAAGATGTTAGCTGAAGTCTGTTCAAACACCTGAGGGTCAGATAAGGCACTGAGACCACAGTAGTTTTCCTCTATTCAATTTTTAGTGACTGGAAGGGAGGTAGGGAGAGAGGAAGAGTTATAAAGAAAAAAAAAAGGAAGAGACCGAATGACAGTTAAGCAGATTAAGAAAAAGTAAAACAAAGCAAAGAGTTTTGGATGTCAGTAGGACAGAACTAACAAAATCAGCAAAGACTAGATTATCTGCACGAATGGTGTCAAATGGGCAATCTGAAAAATCTATGGACTGGACTAGAAATGGATGAAATGAATAAAGGGAATTGCACCTGTAGAAATGTTGATTTGCATCCTAAACAAGCAAGTGACAGTGGAACAGAGTTGTTCAAACTTCTGCTGTCAAGAAAAGAGGTAATGAGGATAATACACAAAGCACACGAACCACAGAATGACTGAGCTAACTGTGAGAGCAATGCGTTATTGTTTCCATACGCTCTATATTACTAGATAATACATCCCATTAGAAATTAAAACATCAGTTCCAAATTTGAAAAGCTGTTCCTAGAAGAAAATTTTCAGATAGAAAAAATTCCTCTGCTAGAAACAAATAATAATGCAGATTCTCAAAACAGAATTAAATCAGGGAGCTAAGGAAAACTACAGAAAGGAACTTGTTTGAAAAAGTAGCTCTATTCTTGGTGGGTTTGGATCTAATCTGAAAGGTATAAACTTACTTTACTTTATTATTACTGCAGTATAAATACAACAGCCTAAAGAAATAGTCAATTCTCTTTATGCACAGCAGTTAAGTTCTACAGACTCACTGTGAATACTGAACAAGTAAATACTGAACCAGTAAATACTGAACCATTGTTCTTAGCAGAAAATACAAGGTTAGGTTACTGAGAGCGTCTGGTCACAACATTTTTGTGTGAAAAAATTAATACATAACCTTGTCTAATGTATGTTTCTGTTTAAAGAAACCTTATTTGATATGTAATGTTGATTCATGAACACTGAACTCACAGCTAACAGCACTGCATTTCATGCCTGAACAAGGCTTACCTAACAGGTGTTTTCTCCATAAGGCATATTACAGCCTTCTTACGACAGCACTTCAGTATTATCCTCGGGGCTGTTTTAAACAGCAAAGTCACCAATAAAAAGCACAAAATGTGAAAACCGTGGCAGCAAACAGACTGCAAAAGAGACCCGTGCTTACGGTATGAACAGAGAAACAAGTCGTCAGAGCATCGCCTTGTTCGCCCTCAGACACAGATGACATGTATTTCCGTTGCACTGTGCATGACTGCGAATGACTGACAGCACTGTGAGTTATGGACTTGGGGCTACAAACAAGTGTTAGTGAGTAGGCAAGGTTGGAATCCACAAGTAATAAGAACCAATTGTATTCATAACTTATACTAACATTGAGTCAATCTTAAAGATGTTTGCTATCAGTGAACCTAGACATCTGGGAAGCTGTGATAAAAATAATAGGGCTATACACTACTTCCTAGAATAATTTTCTATAATTTTAAAATATGAAACAAGAAAAATACCAACCCACTAAAAGTCACTTTTTCAGGGGTGACCTCTTTAATTTACTAGTATATGCCAATCGGCTTTAGAAGAAATCAAAGCTAGTAACTTTCTAAGTCATAAATAAATTCCATTTGGAACACTTGACCCACTACATTTTTTAAAACAGGGCCACCAGTCTACTGACTGTAATGAACTATTTCTCAATACCATTTATTCAAATGGACTGCTGCTCAGGCCACACTTGTCCTCACCCTCATGAAGATCAAAGGCTGCACCATGCTGCCAAATGATGATTTCAAAACTCAACACATCATTACCCACACTGACTACATACTACAGCAAAATACATTACAGAAAAACAAAGTCTGAACTCTCACAGATGAGCAATTTAGACGTTTGCTCAAGGCTTTACATGTTTGTAAATCACCATTAGTTCTTAAGAGAGGAAGAAACAGCAGTAGGCAGAAAACCACAAAAGCATGAATTAATGGTAAATTCAACAGAGTTTTTGAAAAAGCATTATTTCCCCCATCCATTCCCTCAATGTTCCAATGGACTGTCATTGCACTAAAGGGATTATTATATACTTTAGGGAAAATGGTGAGAATTAAGTGAACAAATTAGGAAGTCCACATTACCTGCCTTACAGAATGCCCACCTTTCACAGTTCCTACATTTCAGTCTGCTGCCAGCCCAGCACTCATTTACACCGTCATCTCTAGGAACATGACCTGACTCAGGACATCTGAACATCGGGAAGAAACACTCCTATATCCACCCCCGCCCCTGCCAAAGAAAACAGTCCCCAAAATGTTACCGATAAAAACCCAAACTGAAGTGTGTGTTTTCTAAGATTTCTTGAAGAGACGAATTGTGCCTCCCACAGCCACCCAATCACCTGAATTTTGACCTGATCTAAAAAAGGGGCAATTGTTAAATGTTAAATTATTAAAGCAAATGAAGACTTTAATACTTAAAAGAATGATACCATGATACTATGCTTCTCTGTGCTACAGCTCTGACTCAAATGTGGGTCCAAACATTATCTCTGACCTGCAGAGCTAATTCTGGCATGCATTCCCCCTTTAAGAAGGTATGGTCAGTATTTTAAATTAGAACAGCTAAGAAGAAAAAGTCAACTACATTTACTCATGTGCTTTCTTTTCCTTTCATTTAGGATCATGTTAGAAATTAACAGTAATCTGTTTGACTCACATTCATCCTAACTTTCCAGTGCCTTTGTCAACATCCTGGTTGACCCACTGCCCCTTGAACTTCTGTAATGAGCTAAATGCCTTCCTAGACCTGTCTCAATTCACTACACCGGCCATCAGACTGATCTTTCCAAGGCACACTCTAATCACTGCCCCCACATTCAAATACCTCCCAAAACTCACACTGTCGTCTAAATTAAGAACACATTTCTCAGCCTGGCTTTCAAGGCCCTCTACAATCTGACCTAACATATCTTGCTCCAACAGTTAACCCAAGCTCCAGCACACACTTCAAACTTTTCTGGGTCTCTACGCTTGTTTAGACCTTTCCCTCTACTGGATGTACCTAGTCTTCATTTCCTGTTGAAATCCTGTCCACTTCACAGCTTATCTCTACCACAAAGCACCTCCGATTTCCCTAACCCACACATCTCCCTCTTTTCAATCTGCTGTCACCTTCTGTATAGCCCTCTACGGCACTTCACTCAGACTTGCCTAACAGTCACTTATCCTCTCCTACGCAAGTTGAATCTCCAAGGAGAAGGCCTGTATTGAATGTGTTTCTGGATAAAATACAAAACCACACTCACCAAAAATGGAAAAAAAGAAAAAGACATATCTTACTTTGACAAAGGGGGAAAAGGCCTTATTATTAATAGAACAGGAAAAACTCTCCAGCAGAAACTTGTAAAGAATGTATCCTTAAATCAACACTTTACCAGAAGAGGTGCAATGCATTCACATCAGTACAGGAGATATGTAACTGGGATCACTGTCTATTTCAAACACAGCAAACTAGTCCCTTATCTCCATCAATACATTAAGTGAATAATAAAGTATGACTATATTATAATAGTGCCTCATTTATCTCACATCACTAGGATATGAGGCGCTCACACAAGTGAATTTTCTGAAGAGGCTTCCTACTGAAGAAACAGATCAGACACACCTGTACCTGGGCTGGCTGAGAGGTGCTCCTGGGAAACCAACCCCCAACTGCACCCAGTCAAGCAGAAAACACACAAGCGGAGTGGGAAGGTCATTTTGTACCAGTTACTTGTACCTGGTAAATGGGTAGGCAGCAGGGAGGAAGGGCTGGGAGGGTATTAAAACCCTATCAGATGACAAAAGAAATGTTTGCATGGCAGAATCCTCATTCCAAGGTGTTGGTCCTATCCATGGTTGCACCTCTCTGAGAAGCCTACGGGAGGTAAGCAGCTGTTCTTCTGTCTGGGAACAAGTTACGTCACCACCAACTGAAAGATTCCATCCTTTTTGCCACTGAAAAAATTGCACACTCTGATTATTTCTGTTATGGGTTGAATTGTGCACCCTGAAATTCATATGTTGAAGTCCTAACCACCAGTACTACTCAACATGACTTTATCTGGACATAAGGTCAGTGCAGATGTAACTAGATGAGGTCAAACTGGAATAGGGTAATGAAATAAGACTGGTCTTCTCATAAAAACAGAAAATCTGGACACAACTACACAAGGAGAATGCCATATGAAGATGAAGGCAGAAATCGGGCTGGTACTTCTATAAGCCAAGAAACTCCAAAGATTGGCAGCAGACCACCAGAAGCTAGGCAACAGGCATGGACAGATTCTCCTCCGCAGCCCTCAAAAGGAAGCAACCCTGCCAGCACCTCAAGCTCAGACTTTTGGCCTCCAGAGTGGTGAGACAATAAATTGCTGTTGTTTAAGCCACCCAGTCTATGGTACTTTGTTTGGGTACCCCTAGCAAACGAATTGGGATCTACTGGTGTTTCCATTATCGTATCACCAATCAACTGTGACAATCACACACCTCTTTAAGAAACCAAAGTTCTTCAATATGATCAGTGTTGCCCTCAATCAACAAACAAACATGGATGACTTGTATGTGCCAGGCACCAAGGACAGAGCAGTAAACAACATGGTCTCTGCCTTCATATATGTTACTGCAATTAGGACAGCTGACAACAAGGCTAAGTTATGTGATGAAAAGCTACAATTGTGGTAACAGTAATAAATGGCACACTTCCACCAGAGAGCAGTAGACATATTAAACCATGTCTGAAGGACTCAAGGAAACCACAATGGAGGCCCACTGTACAGTTCTGCACCCTTTGAATGGCTTGCTCCCATGTAGATGCTGGGTTGTTGGATACTGTTAGGTCTGCTTTTATTAGCTAACCTCTTACTTCTCTGCTCACTTTCTCCAATCAGCCCATTTCCACTTTGGAGCTTTTAATTTTCCATGGGATAGAAAAATCAGGTAACTAATATAGCTAAGAAATGTACATTAAATAGTAAAGACGGCTATAAGCGAGAACTGAAGATTTAGCTTTAATGTGGGCTTTCTGATTTACTTTAGATTCTGAGAAACATTTTTCTGACAAAATTCTGTTATAAGGCACTAAAGTGGAACATTATTCTATATAAACTAGGTGTTACAGAATAATTTTACTACTTTGGTATAAATTGTTTGGCAAACACTTGTTTTCTTTCAAAGGGAAGAAAACAGTTATGGAAGAAATACTGTAAAAAGTTACGAAGGGAAGAAATACTGTCCAAAACTGGAATTATACAACTTATTGCCCAGCATAAGGCACGTTTCTATTACCTAATTGTGAATCATACTGCCAGGTAACAGGAAGCATTACAATAGGAAGACACAGCCAAAACTTTTCGCAGTACTTCATAAATACCACCTACCTCTTATGCATATCCAACAATCATCTTTTGTGTTGTGTTTTTTAAGTTCTTCTTCAGTTACTTCAATTAACCTGCCTTTTAATCCTGTTAGGTCCTTCCCACTTTTGGTCAGTCGAATCCAATCCATAAGACTTCTGCCCTGTTTTAGAGGTACCTAAAAAAGGAAAAGGGAAGAATTAAATGTGGCTTCTTCAAGTTAGCTGATTTTCCTTTCCCTCCTGCTGCTTGTCTTCAGGCTACTTCATGACGATTTAAAAATTTTATTTATTTATTTTTGGAAGGGGAAGGGAGGAGGAAAGAGAGGGAGAGAAATATCAACATCAACAAGATGATGAGAAATATCTCTCATCAACAAGAGAGAGACACTGATCGGTTGGCTTTCGCACATGCCCTGATTGCAGACGGGCCAAGAACCCAGTCGTGTGACCTGACCAGGAATTAAACCAGTGACCTTTCTCTTTGTAGAATGGCACTCAACCAACTGAGCCACACTGGTCAGGGCTACTTCATTACTCTTATTCCCATTCAAAAGAACTAAAAAAAAAAAAAAGCAAATCTAACAATTTCACAAATATTGTTTATAGCTTTAGGAGGTCATATAAAATCATTTTTTACAACAGAACAGAAATATTTGCCATAATGGTAACAAGAATAGTATTAAACTTGGAATCAGAAAGCAACTTTTGGTCCTGGCACTGTCACTAATACGTGATAGTTGCTTACCAATTTGGGCCAACATTTCTTTGGCTTAAATATCATAAGACATGTGATAGAAGAAAATTATAAACAACTGGCTAAAGATGACTTTCTGGATTGTTAATATACATAGGACACTGGAAATCATGAGGGAGCAATTAATTTTCTAAGAATCCACTGAGAAAAAAAGGTTATCAAATAACAGAAAATAATGAAATCGTAACCCTCTACGGAAGAGGGCAAATTGGCCCATACCTGTTTCTTCATAGCCCTTCAGCTAAGAATGGTTTTCACATGTAATAGTGGTGGTGGTGGTGGTAAAAAGACTAAATACTTACGTGACCCTAGAAGTCTAACATATTTATTATCTGGCCCTTTGCAGAAAAGTTTGTCTATCTTTGTCTAGAGGATTTAATAACAAAATGTTTGGTTTTTTGTGTCTTTTTTCCCCAAAATACCTTTTCAGGACTTTTAGGTACTTATTAATGCTTTAACCAGCTAAAACGATATGGTAGAAAATTTTAAGACACCCCTATAAGATAGGACTACTGTCTAAACTTGTATAACTAGTTTGTAACACAGGCCAGAGGAATGTTTAATGTAAATGCAGGCACACTCAAGGAAGTTTATTGCTACAAACTGAAATCCTAAACCCTAATGTGACAGTAATTAAGAAGTGGGGCCTTTGGTAGGTGAGTCAGTCATAAGGGCGGAGTCTTCATGAATGGTTTCAATATCTAGATAAAAGTGTCCTAAGAGAGATCCCTCACCCCTTCCTGCCCGGTGAGGACCCAGAAAAAGTTGGCAATGAACAAGGAATCGGGCCTTTACAAGACACAGAATTGGTCATTGGCTAATTAAGGCACTGATCTTGAACTTCTGGCCTGCAGAACTGTGAGAAATAAATTTCTGTTGTTTATCAGCCACCTGGCCTGTGGTGTTCTGTTACAGCAGCCTGAACCAGCTAAGAACCTTTATATACCTTACTTTCCTGAATCATACCTATTTTAGGCATTTGTTTACCCCCCAAATAACCAAGTGAACAGGTCTATAGTGCCTTTCCTATTTTACATTCCTTTTTATCAATCTACATCATCTCGTTTTCACCATCACTGAAACTTTCTAGGTCTCTTGGTCCCAATAAAGTTCCAATACACTAAATATGAGAATATGATCTTTCCCATCCCAAACCAAAATCACTTGTCTCTCTTGTATATGTGGATTCCACAATCTACACAGTAGTTAAAAGAAATCTTTTGAAAACGCAAAGCTAATCATGGGCTGTCCCTCCTTCGGTGGCTCTTCACATTACCTTATAATAATGTCTCTATATTCCCTACGGTGGTCTACTAGGCCCTTCAGAACTAGTCATAATCTACCTTACCATGTTTTAACTTGCTCCTTCCCATTTTATATGCCTCAGCTAAATGGGAACAGGTTCCTGATTGCTATGAAATACTTGCTCCATGCCTGTATCTAGCCCTCTAGACATCATTTCCTCCAGAAGCCTTCCCTGATTCCCAGCTCCTTCATGGCCATAACATACTCTTATAGTATTATGGTATTTATCGCTGCCTGTTTACTAGTCCATGCAGCCTATTAGACTCAACTCCTTGAAACCAGAGACCCCATCTGTAGAATAAGGTGGGTTCTCAAAAAATATTTATTGGCTAGTAGAAATAACAATGGCTATCATATATTGAGTGCATACTTTAGCCAGGCACTCTGCCATGGGATTTACACAACACACATGATATTTAAGTAAAAGATGAGAGGTATTTAGTTACATTTAGTGAGTGCTTCCCATATACAAAGACTGTGCTAAGAGAAACATGATCTCATTTAATCCTATAAACAATCCTATAAAATGGGTACTGCTATTCCCATTTACACCTGAGGACACTGACAGTCAAAAAGCTTAAGTGAAAGAGTTGGGAAAAGAACCTGGGTCTTTCTCATTCAAAAGTCTGTGCTTTTTAACAATTATGATATACAACCTCCCCAACTATGCTATTTCTCAACCCACCCATTTCATACAAACATGACTCAGCTTCTAACATGATCAAGATAAGCTTATTTCACAAAGGGGGAAAAACAGTCTTAGCTTCCCTTCGAATTGCACAATAATTTTATTTTGTTCCCTTTTTGGACCTAAAGACTCACCTTTGCCATCACCACCTGAATCTTGTCTTTGCCTCAAAATTTTTTCCTTTAAATGGGTGATGAGAACATGCTTGGTCATTTTAATGGAGAAGGGTAAAAACATATTCTAATTCATGGCTTCATTCTCTGGAAAGGAAATATTATTCAGCCAAATATTTAGCTGAACAAACAGGTCAAATATCAAGGAGGAGGGGACAAATGATTAGATGGCTGGACAACATATAGAGCAATAAATAAAATGTCACAGCCAGAGTCACATCACATCAAGCCTATAAGATCTAAGACAATATTCCTTCCCAGTTTCCTTTCTTGAAAGAGATAACAAATGCACTCACTTCACAGGATCATTGTAAAGACTGAATCAGTGACTACATCGAAAGTAATAAAAAAAAAACACTCTTAGAACATGCACAGCCATCAGTAAGCACTGAATGTGGCACTGAGATTTATTTCTCAGCTGAATTACTCTTATAGGTGAAGTATGGACTTCCAAAAAGCTAACGAAAGCTACAGATCTCTGAACCCCTAATCATGACCAAGAGTTAAAATCCAGGTCTAAGTGGAGGAAAACAAAAAAGAAAGTCGGTGAAGGTTCCAAATGATGCTAAGACCCAAGAGTCCAGAAATGAAAAGAGTGGTCCAAGCAGGTGGCAAACATGATGCGGTTACAGAATGAGGAACCCACAAATAACAGGAGCAAGCAATTCATGCTGCAATGAACAAAGGAGACAATTTTATTAAATTCTGCAAATGTAAAATACATTTGTATTCCACTTGTGGCTAACTGTAACTATGCTCAACAAAAAAGGTAAAGTGTACATGAGCTTCAAAGTCATCGAGTGATATCAGAAAAGGCAGTGATAAAACACTGAAGTACCAGAGGAACAAAGGCAGTATGATTTGGAGAAGTCTCCGTAATCCGAACGGGAGGTTGCAGGCATTTGTTCTCCCTCTTCCGATCTCCCCTAGTTCGAGGAGTCCCGACCCTTGCCAAAGTGTCAAATGCAACTGGTCACTGTCGCCACTGCCCAACCTTTTCCTCCTGCTAAGGAATCCACATCACTCAGAACTCCTTCGGAAAGTGAGGAACAACAGCCTGTAGAGGAGGATAGTTTGAGGAAAGGCAGCTAATACTCAGTAGCTATAAATCAGCCAGCACAGTGCCGGGCCCGGTCATTTAAATCTGACTTCAGTTCGCGGGGGAAGACTTGAAGGCAGGTAATGGACAGAAAAGGATCAAAGGCCGGGAAAGAAAAGCGACCAGTAGGTGTGAGGGAGGTTAGGAGAGTTCGAGGACTGGAGTGCATGGAATCAGAAAGAGGTCGCCAGCTAACGCAGGAGATACCGAAGGTTAGAGAGGGTAACTGGAGGTGGGAGAGGATGAGCCGGAACACGAAACGCTGGTGGGAGGCAAACACTAAGCCAGACCATCAGTGCCATCCGCTTACCTTGCTACGCCCCCCAGAGGCGGCGCGCTGCTGCGAGCTGGGGGCCGGAAAAGACGGGGAAGGGACGTTCAGCATCGTGGACCCCTGGCTCGTGCCCTGCCCAGGGTCCACCGCCGGAGGGCGTCGTTCGGCTGGACCACTCTTTAGTTCCACCTCCCACTCCGGCTCCGAGGCCGGGGAGAGGCCAAGCCCCCCGCTCACTTCCGGGGTCGCCGGGGGTGAGGCGCGCCGTGACGCAGCACGTCGAGCCCGCGGAGGGCGGGGCCAATGGGACGGACGGGGAGACGACACCGCGAGAAGAGGCGGAACCAGGGGGAAGTACGCACGTTCCGTACTGCGTCCTGAACTTCAGCACCACC
Source organism: Carollia perspicillata (assembly GCA_004027735.1). Lineage (NCBI taxonomy): Eukaryota > Metazoa > Chordata > Mammalia > Chiroptera > Phyllostomidae > Carollia > Carollia perspicillata. The sequence continues at coordinate 21,295 of PVKM010019350.1, forward strand.
AGGAGGTGACAGCTATTCCGCGGAAAGATTAGAGAAAGTGAAGCTGTTCCTTAGCCTTGGTGCTGACCGAATCTGAGAATAAATTCTTGTACAGTCCTGTTAACCCACAAGTGTCTGTACCACCATCACACAACTAAAAATATGGAATAAAATAATACTATTAGAGAAGTTTGATTTCTCTGACACTCTCTCAAGACACCAGGCTGTACGGGAAAGAGAAACTTTAAAAGCCGTAGTGTCAAATACAAACAGCCACTTCCGTGGGGTGAAGAGAAAACTTCATCATTAAGAACCCTCACTAATGACTGACATTATGAGTCAAAGTCTTTTTCTGCTCCATTCATCTGCTCACAAGTTCTTCCTCCTCATCTAACTTCCTATTTTCCCTGAAAGATACAGGAAATTGTATAATGATGCAATCAGTATACAATTACCCACCATCAACTGCGGTAATTAAGAGTACTTTAGTATCTCAAAGCCTCGTTTTCCTATGTACATAGTTAATTTAGGTTTTAGAAAGAATGATAAGTCATATATAAACTGGAGTCCACTGCCTGGTTAATGGCAGGCATGCAATAAATGGCAGTGGTTCTTCACACTATTCCAACATATTAATGAGAAGCACAAATACTGTGCAGGTAAACAGTCTCTAATGCTCAAGGTCCAGACTGGGGACTTGATGAGTTTTTCCTTAGGGAACACACACATCCTGAGAATAGAAGGCAGTGAAGGGAGAAAGTTTTCAGCAGAAATGTAGTCCTAAATAACTCTTCCCCTGCCTCATTGCATTACTAACTTTTCCTCAGTCTGAAATATGGTTTGAACTTGCCCTATTTCAATTGCCTTTTCCTTAAAGTGTCTGTAAATTAATGTCTGTTGTATCTTCTCAATTAGAAGGAAAAGTGTGGGAACACAAGTAGACATTTAAGTAAGAAGCATTTCTTAGATAGGTAACCATCAATGACTTTCACTTATGTGCATTATCATTCTAGAATATTATAGGAACATTCTTTATTTGCTATTGAAATGCTTATTGTGAAAAAAATGTATTTCAGCTGAAAGAACTTCACTACCATAATTTACTATGTTACCTTTACCTTGCAAAGTGCTCCTGTTTTCTCTCCCATTAAAAGATGCAGTTTTCTATAAATCTACTTTAAAGAACTAATCGCTGAGAATTTCTTATTCCACTTCCCATAAGAAAATGTTTACATGAGAATATCAGGAGCAGGGAACCAGAGCAAAGGAAGGTGATGTTGTTGAATGTTTCATATCTGACAAATTTCTTAGCTCCCCCTTGGACAGAAAGTGGAAAAAATACTATCAAATTCTGGCCTTCTGGCTGCCCCTTTTTAGCCTCAATTTAAATCATACCGATTTAAACATTTTCTTTTAATTTTAGAGATTCCTTAATGTACTTCCATAAATTCTGAACACCCATGCTATTTTACTACCAGACTTACAGACATCAGAAGAGTATTAAAGAGAGAATTATTTAACTCATCATTCATTAAAAATGTCTAAAATTTAATAGTTCTAATAGTGATTCCCATCCTCAATTATAGACAATGATTTAAAATGCTTTTCACCATCTGCTAGCAAAGACATAATAACAAGGTGTGATAGTAACATAAGGTAATTTTCTTCCTTATCTAATAATATTCAACTGTAACTACACTATCCAATGGAAATCTATAGGAAATAGAGATGTTACAGGATTTAGTTTGAAAATATTGTCATTCTATGCAAAGTTATAACTAAATATTTGCAAAATTATAACTAAAGATAAACTTGTAATTTGATTAATGGGTTAAAATTATTTTTTGTAAGCTCCAAATGTTTATGGTACAATCAAGATATTTGTAAATGGTACCTATATTTAAATTCCAGCATTAACTAATAGTGTAGGGATAAAAAAGGCCCAACTACCATAATAATTACAAAATATTCATTTTATTAACAATTTATATACAAATAAATAAGTTTAAAGAATTATGATACATTTGAACACTAAATTTAAATCCTACAAGCTTTTAATGTCATCAAAAATAACTAATCAGATTAATTTTCACAGATCAGTTCCTCAATTTCATCTTCACTATCAGAATCTTCATAAAATGAAATTGTGGCTTGAATTGGAAAATTTTTCAGAAGAGCTTCTGCTTCTTGATATAAGTAATCATAACATTTTGATTTTGGCCAAAATAGTCTGAAAAAAGCACACAAAATAATACACTTTATCTTTTCATATTTAGAATACTTATACTCATTAAATGTGCAAATTCCAAGAACTCTATGTATCTAACAATTGATTTATGCATTTAGACATAGCCTTAGGGTAAAGTTTTTAAATGGTACTATTACAGCTTTCAAGGAATCTACTTGCCAAAGTATCAATAATTGGTCAATTATTTTAAATCTTTATCCATGCTGTGAGCCTAAGATAGTTATTTAGCTTACTTGTTATACAATAAATATATTTATTCTTTAAAAAATAAACAGAAGGCTTGTCTTCCAACTTCCAAATTTCATAGGGAGAAAATGAGTCCTACCACTACATTAAAAATTCCGATGATAGCCAACTTCATTAAAACATCAAAATATCATGCCCTTACATGAAGGCAGAAATCACCTAGTATCCTGCTTAAAATTCACATATTTAACTCTTAGTTGTAGATGTAGCCAATATAGGTTTAGGAAAGTACAAAAAACAACATTTTAAAAAGTTTATCTATGCACTCACAGCCTGAGGTTCAGAAAGGCACCTCTGAGCCCAACCTTGACCCTGTCTCCCTCCCCTTTCCCCTCCCAGCTTAATTTGGGGACACCATATTGAGATATGGAGAATGACCCTGGTTTCATAAAAATAATTCACATGTAAACATGTTTACCTCAGAATTTCAAATTTCTGAAAAATATTGAACTTGCCATCTGGTCTTCTATTATTTTTCATCTGAGGAGAAGAAAAGGG
>PVKM010019351.1:0-24276 GCA_004027735.1 Carollia perspicillata
TGGGGACCAAGTGTGACCGCTGTCCCGCGGGACGAAAGCATGGCTTCACTCCAGTTCCTCTCAAGAAATCAGACGCCACTGCGATGACTGATTTCATAGGCAGTTCCCCTCTGCCTCCTCTCTCAGCTCTCAGAGCCTCTGCTCTGCCCGCAGGGCTCTGACCCTCCACAGTGCTGTGATTTTATGACTCAGTATGGGTGGGCTTTTACCCGCTGGGCCAGACACTCCGAGCGTCCTTTCAATTTGGAAACATCAGGCCTGGAAAACAGCGTTGAGTGTTTGTTGAATTTTATGCAGCTTTCTCACCGGGAGGCAGTCTGTCCAAGGGCTAAGGGTTCAGACAAGAGTGTCCACCTGCCTGGGTTCAAGTCCTCGCTCTGTCCTTTGCCGGCTGGATGGCACCCTGAGTAATCAGTCTTCTAGCCCCTCTGTGTGGCTTCTGTGTGAAAGAGGGGATAAGGGATGCACGCCCCCCAAGAGTTTTTATCAGGATGGCGTGAGTTGACAGGCAGGGCTCGGGATGGGCTCGACACCATCCTTCGGTGGTCACTTCCCACTCCGTAGCTGTCCTCTCCTTTGCGAGTGTTTTTCTCTCGCTCCTCCGGCCCCTCCTGCTCCTTCTCTGGCCAATCCTATGCTTTCTTATCTTTTATAAATCACTTTGTCAGCGTGCTACTTTCCGGGAGATTGCTTCAGCTCTAGCTTGGAAACTTTTTCTGACTTTTTAATATTTGCCGTTATCTTTTTAATGTCCCCAGACTGTTTTTGTTTCTAAATGATCCTTTTTAATGGCTCTCTGCACCTGTTTCATCGGTGCGGCACCCTCTCTCATCACCCTGAGGATGCCCTTGGTCTGTTTCTTGTGTGTTTGGCCTTGGTTTTCATCTCCCGGTGTGACTGCACCCTCTCTGAGCATCCTTGCTTGTTTGGTGTCTGTCCGTCCACAGCCTTCTCCAAAGAGTGGGCGAGCCTGACCGTCCACTCGGATCGAGTGGATGGGCCCTGAAAGATGGATCGGGACCCTACGTCATGGTGGCATTTGCCAGCTGTGTCCTTGAAGCGGGCTGTCTGCCTGGGGGGTCGCTAGGGAGACTGCTCTTGGTGTCTTTGGGTCTTTTCCTGGGCTGCGCAGGTTTCCCAGAGAAGAACCCCCCAGTGTCCTGCCTGGAAGGGCGTGAGCTGACTACCAGGGTGCCGAGAGCCGCCTGGTGGAAAACCTGCGTTCACTCGTTGCAGTTTCAATGTGGCCACTCACTGAATTCTCAGTGACCCTCCATTCCAGCCTTTGCCAGGACTGGCCCTCAGCTCCCCTGCGTGGGTGGTGTGGGTGAACACTCTTTAGCACACTGAATGGGGGACGGTGAATCTGGGGGTACGGTCTACCCACCCCCCACTCAGACGGCCGGCTGTCCCCCGTTGCAGCCCGGCTCCATGCTCTGAGCCACTGGGGGTCCTGTGGCGCCCCTCGGTCCTCCCAGTGTCCTGTTGTCGTCCCCGTTCCACGCGCTGCCCGCCGGGCTCTCCCTTCCTGAGTGGCTGGGTCTGCACATGCTGGCCTTCATGCGTCTCAGCATCCCAGACGGTCCAGCCACCTCCTTTCCTGCTCGTGGTGCGAGACACTCGCTCACGCTCTCCTTCCCAGTAGGACGCAGGCAGGCTGGGCGCAGAACCGTGGCGGCGTACACGCTGACGTCAGCCATCTGAAATCCCAGCTGCTGGGCATCGGTGCCGGTGTGCCGCTTGCCTACGCCACTTCCAAGTTGTCTGTCTCGTGAGCACACCGGTGAACATCAGCCTCGAGGGCATCGCATGAGTGTGCGTTCAGCCTCCTTCGCAGACGTGGTGCACATCGGTAAGTCACAGCCGGCACGAGGGAGGGCGCCCGTCCTGGGTTCGGATTCCAGGTCTGCCATTAGTAGCCGCCTGTCCTTGGTCCGGTTACCCAAACTCTCTCTCCCTCTCTTTCTCTACCCAGAACGTGGGGGTGATGCGTGCAGTGCACATGCCATTCAGAGTCACTGTGACCGGGACACACGCCAGCACGTCCCCGGCTCTCGGAGTGGGACCTGATGTGTGGGACGTGTTCACTTGCCGGTGGTTAGGGACGTGCAGTCACTTCTCCTCCCAGAGGTGCACCCGCACACGCGTCCCGCGCCATCGTCTCGCTGGCGGTCTGGAGTGTGGAGGATGCGGGCGTTTTCCATTCGCTCACTTCCTAGCTGCAGGGTGGCATTTGTGGGTCGTCGGCGTGTGTCTCTGGCCTGTGTGTTTTCCGGTCCCGAGTCCTGCCCACTGGCGGGCGTGACGTCACAGGCGTTTCCCACCGTGGTGGGAGGAAGAGTCTTCCTCTGGAAGACCGTTTCCAGCAAAGAGAGTCAAACATCCGGGGGCAGCGCGGACACCAGTGTCCCCCAGCAGGTTGCAGAGACCCCTCCAGGGGGCGCTGAGGGCCACTGGCGGCGGCGGGAGCTGTTTGTGGGCAGCACGCGCGGGGAGGTCTGCCGGCAGCCGGGGACTGGGCCCAGGCACCCCGATTTACATAGTCGGGCTCCTGCCAACACGGTAAGCCTCTTTCCACCCCACGGGTCTTGAGCAGATTTTCTCGCCGAGATGCCAGGCGCTCGGCGGCCAAATGCTCCGAGCTGTTCTTGCAGACGGGAAACTCACCAAGCTGGAGGAGCGGAGTTGACATTCAGGGGGAGAGCTGTCTTCCTTTCTGACAACGGTGACAGCGACATGAAGGCGGCAGCTCTTGTTGTTTGCCTGGGGGAACTGGGGAGAGCCTCAGCCTCGGCAATGGATGCAGGCGGGCGCCCCAGACGGGGTGCAGAGGCCCAGCAGAAAGGCGGAGACTCCACAGAGGTGGAGGTCACGTGCAGCCGACGCAAGGTAATGACTTTGCAGGGTCTGTTTGCCCGGATGCAGAGTCAGAGGAGGAGACAGGGTAGTTTATTTTACGCTCCGCTGCCTTCCGTGAGGAAAGGAAGGCTGGTATTCCTCTTATTCTTTGTTTTTTCTTCGGTGCAAGTTGCTACTCAGTCTTGTGTAATTAGCGGATCAGAGAGATTTTGTCACTGAAACATTTCCCCACAGTTTGCATTCGGAAGCCCCTGAATAGACCATCCCATAAAAATAATGCTCCGGCCAAATGCACCAGGAGCCCCCTCCCCCCAGCCCCTCCTGGTATGCCTTCGCATTGCAGACGGGCAGCCGCAGTCCAGAGAGCTTTGCTTGGTCCAGCACTTGGCCCAAGGAATGGGTCCCAGACGCTGCTCCCCTGCAGGTGCCCCCAGCATGCTCTGAGCCGTGGTCCTCAGAGTGTGGCAGAAGTCTTGCCGAAATGGTCCAGCAGAAGGAGCTGCTCAGCCTCCTGATTCTCCAGGACAAGACCTGGGGTGCAGAGTGTCTCGGCCCGGGGTTCTAACACTCACCGACCACCCCAGACCTGAGACTCCGTCCAGGGCTCCTCGAGTTGCAAACAGCCGGCGCACGTGAGCAGGCTGAGCTCGGGGCCCGCGATCAACCAGACGCCACTTGCTGAGGCAGAGCAAGCGCTTTGCGACCCCACCCCTGGGGGCCAACCCTGTCGCCTGCATCTCCCCCCACCCCTGCCCCTGGTTGAGTGTCAGGAGCACCCCCTGACCCTCTGCCCACTGGGCCTTCGCTCTGGGACCTCTGTCTGTGCTGGCCTCCCCCGTCTCAGCAAGAACCCCAACAGACCCTTCAGCCAGCACCCCCACCCATGACATCCAACCATGTGCCTCCCCATTCAGGGGCGTCGGGTCACCTGGCCTGCTGTAGGCAGAACTCCAGTCAGGCCCATTTTCAGAGGCGTCACCTACCCTCTTGGCCACTTCCCATCCACTGGCCCCCAGCTCACTCCCTGCTTCCTGGCTCTAAATCCTCGTCTTCTTCCTGTGGTAGGAGCTGAGCTCACTCTCCCCCACCCCCGCCCACTGCACGGCCCACCCCTGTGCCTCTCCATCTCAGAGCCCCATTGCGCCCGGAGCCCCAGCCCGGGCCCTGCTCCTGGCTTCTTGCATGAGCCCTGGGCCCTGCAACAGGCCCTGCAGGTCAGCGGGAAAGTGGGAGAACCCCAGACCGATACACAGCCCGCCTTTGGTCCCCTGGATGGGACAGTTCAGCAGACACACTGGCGGAGGCTGGCAGAGGCTCGGCCAGCCCCGCACTCGGTGTCACTGGGTTGAGTGAGGGAGTGAATGAACGAGCGTGGGCCCCAGCAAAGGCTGCTTCCCGCCCCCTCCACGGCTGACTCACGCCCCACCCCCACCCATCCCACCAGCAGTGAGCGAGGCCTCGGTGGGGGCGAGGCAGAGCGGGGCTCTGGGAACAGTGAGTTAATTTTAGCTCAGTCTAACTACTAGTCAGTCATGTAACGCGTGTGGGAACAAAGCCGTCGGCTTGGACTTTGGGGACACGTGGACGCGGCAGGCGCAGGACAGGAGGGCCGCCGGTCATGCGGGGCTGGAGCAGGTAGGTGTGCCCCGGTGGCCCACTTTGAAGAGGGCCTTTCTCCTGGCTCAGCCTCGGGGACCCACAAGTCGGGACCCTCGCGGAGAACACTCGGCTTCACGAGCTCCACTGCGTCATGGCTCCGACGCCCCGAGCCAGTTCCTCCTGCACCTTCCTGAGTATCCGAGCCCCCCCCAGGACCCCAGGACTGACGTCCACCTGGGTGCTGACAGGGACCCAGGTAGGTAAGGGCATGGACGCCGTCCTCTGGGAGGACGGGCTCTGAGACCCAGCGCCTCCCACAGGGCTCCCGGCCACGCGCCCGGCAGGGTGCGCGTTTTGAGATGGAAACCGCCTATACTCCCAACTTCAGCCTGAAAGTGACCCTGTGCCAAGGAGGGTGCTGAGCTGTGACATGACAACGCCCAGTGGTGGGAGGTTTCATCTGCAGACCGGGGCCTCTGGGAGCTTGGCCGATGGGTCCCACAGAGGGGTTGGCTCCTGGTTCCCAGGGTCACAGACGCCGGGGGAGGGGTGACAGCCTGGGGACTGAGCGGGGACTGAGAGCCTGGATCAGACTCATACAGAAATTGGTGAGTCCCCCTCACGAGGACGGTGGGCCACAGGGTCCATCTGGGTGGCCTTGCAGCTCGGTGCAGGGGCTCTGGGACTGACAAGACCCCTCCCTGCTTCCTGCTGGCCTCCTGCTGGGACCTTAACTCTTCTGTGAGATGGAGCCACGAGGCCATGAGCCAGGAACGGCTCCGAGTGCCGTCCTTGGGACGATTGGCAATGCGCCTCTAATAAAGAGAGCAGCAGTCTATGAAACATTACCGGCTCTGACAACTAGATCCTTCCTGTTGCCATACCTAAGGCTAAAAGCTTCAGATATTGTCTTTAAATTTCGACTTTGAAAATCCAGGGAAGCCCAGCCAGACTCTTCCATCGGTGAGCGGGGGAGGGGGTGAGTCAGGGAGGGTGATGCCTGCTGTCTGCTGTCTGCGCTATACGCACTGGAGACCCGACGGCGCAGACCGAACGGGCCGAGGCTCCGATCCGCAGCCCATACAAACCGCTCTCTCCTCTAGGGCTCACTCCTTGACTCTGCTGCTCCTCCAGCTGATGCGTGCGTGCTTGGCACTGTTCCCCGAATGTGCGGCAGGCGGGCTCTCGGCTCTGCAGCTGCCATCCCTGTGAGCCCACTGGGAGCCCTGACCCCAGAGGGCCCCGTGAGTATAGTGGGTGCAGCCCAGAGTGAAAGCAGAGGTTACAACAGAGGTGTGGGTGTGTGCACGCTTGTGTGCACGTGTGCATGTGCGGGCGTGGGCTGTGCAGGGTGTGTGTGGTATGGGGGGTGTGGTTACAGGGTGTGTGCATGTGTGTGCACATGCCGGGGTGGAGGGCCGTATAAGAAATGAACCCTGGGTCTTCCGTGTCTCTGTGTGTGTCCACGGCCCCCACAGTCTTGGGTTTGAGTTTTAAGTGTGTCGCCCTTCACAGTGCGATCTTGAACTTGGGGTCGTGCAGGGCAGGCAGGGCGCCCTCCGGGGACCCAACCCTGTCATCCAAGTGATCCTGGCGTGGCCCCACGTCTGTGGTGAGCAGGCAGAATCCTCTGTGCCAGCTGACGTTCCAACAGAACGGCACAGTCCTTAAATTTGCCAAATTGCTACAAATTAGTTGATAATCACTTCTGTTTGCATTTCCAATTATGGAGGAAGTGAATTTCACCTACTAAGCAATTCACCCATTGAACTTCCCCTGGAGAAATAGTCCCATCACCTTCAACAAGAGACCCCAGTCCCCGGGGCCCCATGGAGCTGGAGGCAAACGACACTGCGGGGTGCAGCCTTCCCTGCGCCCCCACTGGGCAGGCGGCCCTCTCGTCCTCACTCAAACACGTGTTTTGTCTTCTCCGCTCTGTCACGAGAGCTGGAGGAGGTAATCCAGGCCAGAGTGTGCGTCCCATGCAAACACACCCTGTGAACTGGGGTCCTCTGGCACCTGGGGCAGGGTGTCCAGCTGTCAGGGGATTTCTCCCGGCACTGACCCCGGCCACGGCCATCTCTGCTACCCCTGACGACCAGCGTGGCCCACACACAGCTGTCCCAGAACCACGGGGGTCCCCACCACCCCAGTGAGGGCTGGAGCTCGGGGATGGTCTGCCCTGTGTCAGCCTCCTGACCGCCACACGGGCACCAGCGACTGGCAGCTTCAACAACAGAAACAGCTCCTCTCCCAGTTCTGGAGCTGCGGTCTGAGGTCCCGGTGTCGAAGGGCTGCTCAAGGCCAGAAGATAGAACCCGTCCTAGGCCGTCCCCAGCTCCTGGTGGCTGCTGGCCTCCTGGGTGTCCCCCGGCTTGTAGACCCCTCAGCCCAGCTCTGCTTCGTCCTCATGCGGCGTTCTCCCTGTGTGTGCGTGTCTGCGTCCAGGTGTCCCCCCTTACGAGGACCCAGTCGTATGGGGTCAGGGTCACCCGGCTCCAGTATGACCTCATCTTAATCAATTACGTCTGCAAAGACCTATTTCCTATTAAGGTCTCGTTCTGATGTCCTGAGCGTTAGGACTCCAACGTGTGAATGTGGAGGGACCACGATCACCTCCCAGCGGGACCCAGCTCCCCACCCACCGTGTGTTCGAGCCCGGAGGGGGCCCGGGAGAAGGTCAGAGCTGGGTGCGAATGTGAGAGTCCCAGGCCCCTCCAGTCTCACTGACTGGTTCCCAAGGGCCACACCTCTCCTTTCCCAGACGCCAGCTCACCTGGGTTCTGCCCCAGGGTCTGCCTCAGGAGAGGCTGGACAGCTGGTGCCCAGCTGGTGGCCCTGTGGGCTGTGAGCTGGGCTGGCCCCTCCCACCCAGAGGAGCCTGGGTCTCCTCCTCCCTGAGGTGGGTGTGGGAGCCGCACTGGAGTGTCAGTGTGCAGAGGAAACAGGGCCACGGGGCTGCCGGGACCTGCCTCCCTGTCTCCAGGCGGGTCCCCTCCTGGCACCCCTGGAGGTCCCCGTGCCATCGTCCCCGAGCCTCGCCTTCACCACCCGTCTGTCTGTCTGTCTCACTCCTGCTCTGTCTTAGCCTCCAGCTATGCTCTCACGTTCTGCTCACCCCTCTGTGGATCCAGGACCTCCAGCGTGGTTTGAGGAGCCCAGGGCATCTGGGCGTGCTTCTGGAAGGCTCCTCACCAGGGCGCCCTCTCCCACGGGCAGGCTCCCAATGCTTCTCCACTGAGGCCATTCTCTGGGCCGACCCTCCATTCCGCCCCCTTACCTGCTCCCCCTTCCCTGGCCTCCTCCTCGCAGGACCGAGACGACCTCCCGTGAGCTGGCCTGGCCTGGGAATGTCTTCTCGGTCCCCTCGGACGCCTGTGTGGGCTGAGGACCCAGGCTCCGGTCCCCATCTCCCTTTGAGGACAGGAACTTGGTGAACACTGTGGTGGTCTCAGATGGCAGACCGGGAGAGCCCCTCAAGTTAACAGGGGGTGGCTCCTCCCCTCACGCCGCCATTCATTAGAGCATCCCCCACCCTAGGACCTGCCAGAGCACAGAGGCGGTGGCCTCGCAGAGGTCGTGTTCCCGTCACACCATTGAGACCGATCAAGACCGTGCTCGGTGAGGACTTCGCTGAGGGGGCCCAGAGCAGCCCACGCCAGACCACTGACTCTCCCCTTCTGATTGTATTGCCTGGAAAAAGGATTCCCTTTAGCAAATCAAGAGTTGAAGGTAATTTGTCAAAAGGCCATCACCTGCAGACACATCTACCGACACCTAATTAATGAGCGGGCACAGCTCTCAGGGCCCCGCATAAAAGTTAAAAACCCGTTTGACTGCGCTCCACATTTTCTGCTCAGCGTCACTGTCGGGCGGATGTCAAGCGAGACAGGCATTTGCATACGGTGCCAAGCTGGAGTTTCCATAGCAACAGACTTCCTTGAAAAAGTTGAGGGTGGGCTTCGCCCTCACTTTCAGGTTCCAGCCAACACGCTGTGGGGGACAGATGCCTCTGAGGGGGTGCTGCATCCCTGTGCCCGTTCAGATGGGGCACGGGGAGCCACCCATCAAAACAGAATAGGTGTTTTGTAGTTAGTTACAGCTGGGGACCGAGTGAGGAAAGAGGAGGAGCAAGAGGAGGAGAAGGAGGAGGGGGAGGGGGAGGAGCAGGCAACCTGGGTTGCTTTATCCTGGAAGGGAAAGAGCCACAGACTGTGACCCGAGCCGTGGGCACGGACGGGCCATGACCAGGAGGAGGAAACCCACCTGTGGTGGGCTCCCTGAGGTGTGCAGGGACAGGACCCCCATGACAGGTGCCTGTGGAGGGTGGAACTCTGACCACGAGGCCTCAGGAGCCTCTGCAAGATGCCTAGGCCTGAGCTGGGGACGAGCAGACGCCTAGGAACGGGGCTCTGAGCCAGGACAAGGAGTGACAAGGGACGATGGGGGCTTCCAGGCTTTGACCCGGAGTCTCCCAGAGTGTGCCCCCAACTCCAGTAGAGCCCAGAGACGGGGGAAAGCCAACGGGAAGAGGCACGTGGAGGCGGCAGGCAGGCTTCTCTCCCGTCCTGGTTCTAAAGGAGCTGGCAGAGCAGGCGTTCAGAGACACCGCCTTTTTACTGCACGTCCCGTGTCACGGAACGCTTCCTGCCTATGACACGGGGCAGCGCATCAGGCAACGCTGGACACATGTGGGGGGGAGAATCGTGCATGTGAGAAATCGAGGGGAAGGCACCCCTCCCGTGCACACGGTCCTCACAGTTGACGGAACCGCGCCCACCTCCTGCACAGCTCTGGAGGCCTCCAGCAAGCTGGCGCTTCGGGGCCAGCCTGAAACGGGGCGGCAGCCCATCCTCCACGGGGTGACACGGAGGCCCAGGGAGACAGAATGACTGTCAAAAGCTTGCCACCCATTGTCAGTGCTGACTCCCACTCGCCCCTCAAGAGCACCCCAAGACTGGCTCCGAGTACAAAGGTCATCGGGAAGTCTTGTAAAATGGGAGAAAACTGCAGGGGTCAGCCAGCCTCACAGGTGTCCCCAGACACCACCTCACCTGCAGGAAGTGGGGACAGACCTGGGGTCCCCCCCTAGAATTGTGGGTGGATCAGAAAGACGGGTATACAGATATGATCTAGAGGTGCGGATGCAAATATAGAAATGTGATGTATAGTTCTAGACGTGTCTATCTTTTCATATCCACATAGATCTCTGAATCTATATCATAAAATACAGATATACAAGGTGCACCTTGTAAATACAGAGAGAGCCCCTGACACAGGGGCATAACACATGCACCTGTGTGTCCGTAGCAGTGTCTCTGCCTCTATGTCTAGCTACACGGATCACGGGCTACAGGGAGCGGATGAATCGAATGTGCTCCCAAGTTCATGTGCTGAAATCCTAACCCCCAACAGGATGGTACAGGGGTAGGGGTGGCTCTGGGAGGGGACGAGGTCACAGGCTGGAGCCCCCATGCGCGGGAGGAGAGCCTTCTGAAAGGGACTCCACCACCGAGGGAGAAGACAGAAGACGGCGGCGCTCTGAAACCTGGGGCAGCGCTGTCCCCAGACCTCGGCCCGAGCCCCAGACACCGGAGAACTGCGTGTGTGCGTGCAGAAGACCCCAGTCTGTGGTTTCTGGCTGTAGCAGCTGGAACGGACTCACACCCGCCCCTCCTCACTCTCGGGCCTGGAGATGCCTTTTGCTGGCTGAAGGGGAGACTCAGCCTTCTCAGGGAGCCAGCGGCAATGGTGGCCCTGCTGGGTGATGCTCAGGGCTACCGCACTTGTATTGGTCTTCCCATCTTTGGTCTGAGACCTTCAACAGACCTTCCTGGGCGGAGCGGTGGCGAGCCTTCTCGCAGGTGACTGGCTGGCTTTATCAGGAGGAACAAGCCTGCGCGTCCAGGCAGCGTCACCAGAACCGCGTCCCTGTTTCCTGCGGGGGCACAGGCAGCAGAAACTGGATGCCTATAAACACGCGTGGATGGGGGCACAGGGCGCCCAGACTGTCACCCGTGTTCGAAAGCCCACCACGAGCACTGTTTTCTTCCCCACGCCCATTGGCCTGAAAAGGTGCCTGAGGCCCCGCGTCACGTGGTGAGACAGGCAGGCAGGCAGGAAGGGCAGAAACCCAGTTTCTGGGCGGTTACTGGGAATTATGATCTCCCAGCACACGGAGCTAGGAAACATGCAATAGCAAGACCAGGTGAGCATCTCAGGCGCCTGGGCAGCGGGTGGGGCATCATGGGAATGATGAAGCCCGTGTGATGAACAGTACGGACGGCACCTGCACCGCATCCCATGCTGTTGGCTGTTGGCGCCCTTTGCACAGCTCTAACACACAGACGGCACATCTTCGTCTGCCCCTAACCCAGCGCGGGGGCGCAGGGGTGGAGTGCAGCTCAAGCCTCTGAAGTCCGTAGCTATGGCTGACCCAGCTGGAGCCCCCCCTGCGGCGCGCATCGACCAGGAGTGCCCACAGAGCACAAAGGAGGGGGCTCGAACCTTCCAGATCACCGCCTGAGATTGTCCCGAGCACTCAGTGTGCAAACCCAGCTAAGCCCCGTGTCTACCCTACGTGGTAGGCACCACCCCCTTTCATAGCTGCAGTTCAGAGGGGCTGAGCAGCCTGCCCAAGGCCACAGAGCAGGAAGGGGAACCCAAGACGTCATTGAGAGCTTGAGCTCTTGACCTCGCGCTCCCATGTGTGTCCCCCAGGCCCACTGCATGGCTCACTGGCGAGGCTGCAGGAGCTGCAGAGACAGCACTGGGTCTTCCGGTTCATCTCCATGTGACAGGCTGCGGTGCTGGAGCAGGCCCACCGGTCCTGTCACCGCCAGGAGCCCTGGAGCTCCCTGGCTGGAGCTGGCAGAGGAGAAGTCGGGCTGAGAGAGAAAACTCCCAAGAGCTTTGTTTGTGTCTTGGAGATAATTCCGCCTTAAGCTAAGTAAGTTCCAAGATGTTCAGTTGCACGAGCCAATGAATTCCATTTTTGCTTAAAACAGTTTTTATCTAGTTTTGTCACTTGCAATAGAAAGGACCTTAACTGATCCAATATTCTCTCATTTTTCACAACTTTAATGAAATGTGAAATCTAAAGATAAAGTTGTCTTTTCATCAAGAGAGAAACTGAAAACAAAGAAAAGCAGGACAAGATGTTCAGTATCTCGTGGCTCCCGCTGTGCTCGCCACCAGGGGGCGCTGCCCCGCCGGCTGCCCGGGACTGGTGCTATGCCTCCGCCTCTGATGCCAGCCTTGGCTTACCCCCAACTCTCAACCAAGGCAGGAAGGGCCCGCGCCCGCTCATGTTCTCCGTCTTGTTAAAACCTCCTTCCTCCCTCGTGGCCACAGAATCAGACCTCGGAGAAAGCTTACTTTCTACATCTTAAGAAGTTAGACTTGGAGGCCAGCAGGAGCCTCCACAAGAAAAAATGTGGGATGAGTGAGAAGCGGGCACCGAAAAGAAATGTCAGGCTGTGCTCTTTAAGGCTGTGGGCACAGCGCTCGAAGACCAGCACTTTCCACTGTATGAGAAAATGAGGTGCTGGCGGGGTGGGGGAGCCCTACAGGTGGGGACCGAATGTCAGTGCTGTCTGTCACTGAATCGTCGTTGCGTTCTCACGCTCCTGTCTCCGAGCAGTTTCATCCACAGCTGACGAAGGTGTTGGGAATCTGCTCCGGTAGCAGCACGGGCGAGTTGATCAGCAGATTAAAATTGTCATCTGCGTTCAGCCTCCACTAAATCACATTTGTTTTAATTCATTGATTTAAATTAGAGATGCTTGCCCTCCAACAAGTCCCAATTTTACGGGGAAGAAGTAATTTGAAAAGTTATTTATCTTAATGTCAATTAAGACGAGCTAATTAGACATGACTTCGGTGGTCTGAGCTTCCCGAATGCCAGTCCCTGGAGTCCGGTGACGGTGTTTACGATTTGGGGAGAGTTCTGAGGAAGAAGAGGAGGAAAGGGGTAGGAACAGTGGGTCCCGAGACCCTCCCTCCCATCCAGGACTGTCACTTTGTGACGGGGTCATTTTGTCCCCTCCTCGGCTCCCTGCCTGCGAAGTGCACGGTCTTATCATGTGGTAATGTTAGCAGCAGTGACAGTAATACAGTACGAAGTAAAGTAGTCACCACCAGGACCTGTCCTGCCTGCTAACTGCACGCCAGGAAGCTCCTGGGCTCTTCACACATCAGATCACAGCTGCCCCTCACGGCACATCTGTGCTCTTCCCTGGGGAGGACATGGGAGCCTGGGGGGCGCTGTTGCTCACTCCAAGTCTCATCACCAGCAAGCAACCAGCCAGGATTTTGCTTCCGCCTGCCTTTGCTTCCTTATGTCTGTGCTATTGATGTCTCTCCCAATGGACCCAGGTTGGAGTTCAAGGCCAACCATAGATGTAGAACCCAGCTCTGGCACCACGTGCGAGTCACGTGACCCTGGGGTCAGCAACTTTGTCTGTGAAACAAGGACGGTGGTGTCCAGTGCACGAGGCTATTGTGAACTCTGGGCACTTGTGCATTTGCAAGGGTCTGGTGTGAGAAAAGTGCTCCCCTTGCGTGCACGTGTGTACACAAGAATTGGATGGAAGCCTGCTCGGGGGAGGAGGCTGCCTCGGGCTGCAAAAGTCAGGGGGCGTTGCAGACGCTGTTATGGCCCCTAATTGGCTGGTTTTGAGTTGATTGAAAGAGAGGTCACGCTGCAGGGATCTGGTTACGCTAACACGAAGGCACAAGCATGCAGGGAGGCGCGTCACGTGAAGCCGCTTCTCAAGTCCGGGCGCACGGTGGAGTGGGTCCGCTTAACCCCAGAGGGAGTGAGGAGAGGCCGTCCAGGTGCACTGCACTCTGCCAGCCATGCGCTTGCATGTGGCCAACTGCGCTCAGCCCCCACTTCCCGTCAAAAGTCTGTGTTTGTGCTCTCAGCCGTGTGACACGTAACCACCCTCGTGCTTGAACCACAGCCATTGATGACATTAGGGTTTCCACAGTCAGGAGCCTGGACACGGGGGTCTGCGAAGACCCCCTGGGCTCACCCTGAGGGTGTCACAGGGCGGCAGTCATGGGGTCAGCAGGACTGCGCTCCTCTGGGGCTCGGGGTCCTCTTCTAAGCTCACAGGCTGTTGTCAGAATTCAGCTCCTTGCAGGGTGGGGACTGAGACCCTTGCTTTCTTGCTGGCGCATGTCCAGGGACCACTCTCCTGTGCTGGGGGCATCTGCAGTCCCTTGCTGTCAGCTCACACATGGCAGCTGCCTCTGTCAAGGGCAACAGGGCAGTGTCTCTGGGGCTCCGACTCCCTCTGACTCCTTTCTCCAAGCCACCGACCCTGCTGTCAAAGTCTCACCAGATTAGGGCAGGCCCACCCTTGTTCAGCAGAAGGGATTTCTACAAGGTGTGAGAACCAGGGACCCAGAATCCTGAAAGCCATCTTCAAATTCTCCCTACCACCAAGTCCACCCTCCAGCGAAGGATCACTGGAAATTAAGTGACTATTGCTTGTTAAAGGAGCAACTTTCTGGAGGCCACGTCGGTGGGCAGCAATAAAACAGCAGATGCTCGAAGCCACAATGGTCCGCTCAACAGAATGATTACAGGGAGAGGGGGCAGCCAGGGACCCCCACGCTCCGGCTGAGAACAGCTCAGCACTGCCCTGCTGGGAGGGAGAGTCCACACTCCCTGCCCCCGAGCTTTGCACCTTCCGCAACATTCACGAAAGCCCCTGCTTGGGGACCCCTAGGACCCAGCTGGCACCTCCCTTCCCCTGAGGGAGGGCATGGCTGGCCCGGTGCTCTGGCTGCTGATTTAAAAGGTCAGAGCCTGGCGCTGAGCTGGCTCGGGGCAGCCTCAGGGCCCCGTGGAAGCCCTGTGAGGTCAGGAGGTGCCACCGCGGGAATGAACACCCAGCACCCTGGAGGCCGAGTTCAGGAGACAGCCGACTGCTGAGATTGAAAACACTAATGAGTCCACTCAGCTGCCGACCTAGATAATTTCCATGCACCTCACTCTGCTGCAGCTTATAAAGAGAGGCTCTCATTAGCGGGAAAGGGAGGGGACGGGCCAGCAGATGGAAGGCGTCCTCCCCGGCCTTCACTGAAAGGACACCTCTCGTTCATTACAGAGGGAATGGGGGCTGTCAGGAGGCTCCGTCCCGACACTGGAGATTTTGCTCTCTGTTAAGAATGTGGAAAATATGCGAACGCCCCACAGAGAACCAGGCACGCTTTTCTTTCTGAGGGTCGGATCTGATGGGAACGGAGCTCGTGCAGCGGTCGCTGGCTTTCTGGCTCTGTCGTCACTCTTCCGCCGCCAGTGACTTGCTGCCCCCTTTAAAGCCCGGCTGAGGCAGCCCGAGGTGGAAACGCTCACGACAGCGACCTGCCTCAACACCAACGCCTCCGTGACCTCATCTCCTCACAGGAGCCCCCCTCCGAGCCAGGTGGGCTCCCCGGGGTCAGGCACGGGAGGAGGGGGAGGGCTCAGATTCGGTGTCTCTGATTCAGCCGTTTCCCACTCAGTCGAACTGACGCAGTTCTGTCCCGAGGGCACATGACGGTTGTCAGCTTTCAAAGAGGGCTTTCAGAGGGGCTTCTCCAACCATCACGTGCACGCCTGTGCTACGTACCTACATGTGTGCACGTGCTGCAGGTGTACACATGCTCAGTCTCAACTGCCAGAATCAGGGGCTGGCATTCACAGGCGCATCTGGCAGCCGCACGGACGCCCAGGCTGCAGCTGTTCCAGGAGGGAAGCCGATCGCCATCCAGCAGGCGTCCTCCCCGCCACCCTCCTTTGCTCTACCCGCATCAGCCAGAATTGGCTTGGTTATGCTGCTATGACAAGTAGGTCCCGAATCTCAGTGGCTCAACATGACAGGAGTTGGTCCTTGTGCACTGTGGGTCTGTCACAGGCTGGGGGAAGGCGTCTGGTCCCCGTCATCCTTCAGGGGTGCTGCTGACGAGGCTCTGCCCCAGCCCAGCTCCCACGACCCAGAGGCAGACTAAGGGGTGTGGTGAAGCACCCGCGATTCGGGAGGGTCTACCCAGAGTTCCCCCACACTTCTGCGTCGACAGGGCTCTGGCCAAAGCCAGTGCCAAGGCCACCCTGACCCGGAGGGACTGGGAACCGTGGTCCTGCCCTACGTGGGAAGAGAACCAGCAGTGTCTGGTGCAGGGCCGCCCGTCCCCATTAGCCAGCTCCAGCTGCCGAACAGAAGCCACGCCGCGGGTGGCCGGAACAATGCCATTCACCAGCCCCCAGTCCTGGAGGCTGGCTGTCCCCAACCAGAGGCATCACCTCCACCTCTCCCTCCTCCTCACCTGGCCTCTTCCCCCTGTACACGCCTGTGTCCGAGTTTCCCCCTTCGTGAGGACCCTGGTCACCCTGGGTCTCGGGGCCACCCTGCACACCTCGTCGTAACCTGATGGTCTGCACAGACCCCGTTCTACCTCAGGCCACGTTCACAGGCACCGGGCGTCAGGACTGCCGCCTCTTCGGAGCAGGCAGAATCCACCCGTCACACCTCCTGGCTCCGCACGCACCGTGCCTGCAGAGCCAGACCTGTCCAGCTCTCGGGACGACAGAGGTGAAAAGACAGTCAGCTCTGCCCACACAGAACCGAGTCTGTGGGGACCTGTGTGTGGGACGCTCGCAACGAGAATGCGCCCGGATCTTCACTCGGGACACACCCTGAACCTTGGTCTGCAACCCCCCAGGTTGCACCACAGGGTGGGTGCTGAGGGTGCCGCCTTTGGGTCTGGGACGTGGTCCACGTCATCGGCGGGGGTGGCCCAGAGACCAGGGACAGGTCACTGAAATGTCCGCTGTTCTCTGAGACTCCCGGGCAGAAACAGAGCCACGAGGCACGCAGTGTGGACGGTGTGGGGGGTGATTTACAGGATGTACGCACGTGTGGGGACCCAGGGCTCCCTCCCCCGGGGGAGTACCCTGCAGGCTGGGACACAGAGCGGGTCTGCTGCAGGACAGACACACGCCTCCGGGTGACGCCAGGTGTCGGGTAGGGTGCCTCCCTCTCTGTCACCTAGTCACTCCCTCATTCCACAGGTATTGTTCGAGTGTCCTCGGCCCTGTTCTAGGAGCTGGGTCAGAGCAGCAAGCACAGCTCCCAGAACCCCTGCCCCGGGGGGCCGGACCATGGACGAGGCCGCTCAGTCAGGGCCCCCCGGGACAGCAGAACCAGTGGGATGTGTGTGAGCCCTGACCTGTCCTGCCTAATGGTAGGTAGCTGGATGACAGAGAGATAGACAGCAGATGGGTGACAGGTAGATGACAGATAGCTGATAGATGGATAGATGGATAGAGAGATAGAAATAAGAGGAACTTCTTTACAGGAACTGGCTCCTGAGACCCCAGATGCCAGAAGGTCCCTCCAGCGTAGACCTGTGTCCCTGGGAAATGGTTCAACTTTTGGGGGAGGTGGCGAAAATGCCTACCTGTGGGGACCTTGAATGAAATGAGATGAAGCACATAGAGGGTCCCGCGTGGTCTGTTGTGAGCAGGACAGGGACAGGCGTCCCTTCTCCCCAGGAAAGGCGTCATGGGTGTGTCCCCACATGGTGTCCCAAGGCCCTGGGCTTAGAAGGGTGGTGGTTGCTTTGCGACCCATAACAGCTCACGAGCAGAGGCCCCGCATTTCCCTCTGCCCTGGGCCCTGCCTACCCCGCCCCCACACCACAGTGGGCTTCTTCAGGGCAGGGACAGACCGTCCGGCTCTGGTTGAGTTTTCCAGTTTGTGGGTCGGTCCCGTGTGAGGAAGGGTCTGGCGTAGGAAGTGCCTGTGCCACCAATCCCGCCCCCTGGCTGTCCCCAGGGTAGATTCCTGATGACTGGAGGCAAGAGGCCACTGGCAGGCATCCCAGGGAAGGGACCGTTCCATTCTGCCGTTACTGTGCCCCATTGTCAAAGGGACTGCTCACCTCTGGGGGCTGAGCTTCGGGAGTGACGCCCTGGTCCCCTTGCATCCTCAGGACAGCCCTGCAAGTTCCTGGGCTGACCCCTAGGCTACAGATGGGAAAACTGAGGTTTGGCAGAGCACCCGCAGCCCAAGGTCCAGCAGCCAGCCACTGGATCCGGGCACAGTCCCCTGGGCTGCAGGGCCCCTTCTCTGTCCTCAAGGCCCAGGTGCCACTGGTCCCCACACTGCGGCAGGCTGGTGATAAAGCAGGCCCGCGTCCACACGGTGCCACACAAACTGCTCTCGGGTGGCGGCGGGCACGGTGTTTCCAAGTAAACATAACAATGGAAAACTTAGGAGAAGTGGAAGGTTCCAGAATCCTGGAACAATAATAAAAAAGACGCGCAAGAGCCAATTATGCCAGACGTTCTTTCTTGCTTACCTGCCCCCAATAGGATTTCAAACAAAAAGCTGATTAGACCTAGATAATCAGCACCTGTAACTCATAAATGTTCGGTGGTCTGTCGTGGATTCCTACCGGCGGAATGATTGAGACTGGCTGGGACTGGATACCGTCACCAAGGTCACAGGCTGGCTCGCCGCCCGTGCACAGAGGGTCCTCATAAGTGTCAAGGACGGAGCATTTGAAGACACTGCTCTGGGGTGGCCAAGCTCCAGGGTTCAAGGAAGTCTTCTGTCAATAAAATTAAAGTAAATCCATTGTTCTACGGGGTAAGAACCCTGTAGGCTTGCCCGGACCTCGAGGGGGGCGGTACGCACCCCGGTGCAGGGCCCCCTCTGCTTCCACCTGTGGCACCCCCTGTGAGAGCGCGCCGGGAGGCCCAGCCCGGCTCACCTCGACCCCTCCTGCCACGTGTTCCGGCTCCTCGGACTTCTCTGCATAGAAATGACTCGTGGGTTTCATGAGGGTCACATCACAGGATGTTTTCCCACGACGCATCTTTCACAACAATGGTTCAGCCCCTGCGCTGTCCACCGCGTCGTCCCCCCAGCCTTTCCCGTCGCGTGGGGGGGGGGCCGTTGGGATGTGGCTCAGGGGAGCTCAGGTGGGGGTACACTGGGCACAGTGTGGTATATTTCTGCGGACAGGACTTTTCCAGCAGTCTGGTGTAGGAGAGGCTTCTAGAAGTCGTCCCGGGCCCCGTGTGCCCACGGGCCCAGAGCTGCGACCTGAGGGTTCAGGGGTGGGAATCAGATCTTCACGTGAAAATGCCTTAGCGTGCCCACCCTGGAATCAGGTCAGTGGGGGAGACTCGCCGTTTGCCATACGCAGAGCCCAAACCGGCTCCTCCAAACACGGGGTGTGGAGTCATTAACAGGAGGCTTGGTTCCGAGCACCTGCTTGGGAAACAGGTGCTCAGAAACGTCCCCTCGGGCCGTGTGTGGGGTGACAGACACACCACGTGGTTTTCTCTGTGAAAATCGTAAAATGGACTTCCCTGGAATTGTGTCTGTAAGACCCAAACCAGCAACCTGGCCACCATCCTCGACACCCGTGGGTGACCCCCCAAGTTTGCCATGTTCCAGGCACCAGAGTGAGTCTTGGGGGAGCCCGAGTCTGGAGCCTCAACCCGGCCTAGAATCACCTGCAACCACACGCCGTCTCCAGGGAGACAGATGAGGAAGTGAACGTGTTAACGGCAAAACACACAAATTCATCGGTGCGGCACCATCCCCGTCAAGGGGGATAATGGATTGTAGTGATGTGGCTCAGTGTAACACAGCAGCGGCCGTAAGAATGCATTGATTTCTGATTAATTTTTAAAATTCCTTCAGAATTATGGATCACACCCAAATTTCAAAGTAGGAGAGGAAGCAGATCCTAATGGGAGCCAACGACGCAAACCAAGAGAAAATACACGGTTAGCCTTTTAGGATTTCAAGCGCATGTGATTTTTTCTCATTTTAATTAAGGATTCACTCCAGAATGTAAGTTTGCATGTACATATATTTGTATTTTAAATACAGGAGGGCCCTAAAATCGCGGGATTCTTTCCCGGCAGCAGGGATCCGCCTCTGTGGGGAAGGGTCCCCCAGTCCTGTGCCGGAAGAGGCTGCGGCCGTGCTCAGCGCGGACTCAGCGCTCGGGCAGGTGGGCGGGGTCCCGGGCCTCAGCTGCCACCTGGACTCCCCCGTGCGCACCTGCGGGGGGCGTTGCCGCAGGTTGTCTTCCAGGGCTAGTTCTGGGGAGATGCGGCTTCCTTTTAGGGCTGAACGGGGGTAGGGTTTGTAAGCAAAGCTTGTGTTCTACTTGGCAAAGCTGCTCTCTCCAAGTCCTGTGGGCTCCGTCTTTCCCAGACCCCAGTAGGGACTCTTGTGACAGACAGGCAGGCGGAGGCCCCACGCTTCCACCCCACGGTCTGTGGTCCAGAGCAGTTGACTTTCCCGAGCCCACAGGTCCTGCGTTTCCGAACACTGTGTCCGCTTGGTATGCACGGCCCCAGCGCGAGCGCTCCCGCTCGGGGACGCGCACGGTCCGCCACAGCCACGTCCCCGCAGCGGCAGGTGCACGCGCACGCACCCTCACCCCAGCACAGCCCACAGGCGTCTCAGCTCACCCTCTGGGGCTCGCGCAGCACCTGCCTTTGCAGACCCCTTTTGCCTCTATCGCTCAGGGGTACCTCAAACAGCAACTTTGTTCTCAGGAAGGAGCAGGAGGAAGGCCCTGCCCAGCGGAGTGGCTGCAGGGTTGCCTCTGCCCAGCAGGGGTCACACAGATATTATCTGCCCCTACGGGGCCCCTCCCCGCTGGTCCTCAGAGGGGAGAGACAGCTGTTGTCCGGGAGAAAAGGATGCAGGGGGAAGGCAGTCTTGTCAGGGCACTGGGCTGGCTCCAGGTGGCGGTGGGCAGAGCCTGTTTTATCTGGGATCTTCTGGGCTCTTGAATGACTAGGGGACACAACCTACCGTGGGCAAGTTGTGGGGGCCGGGCCCCATGGGGTTGGGAGAGTCCAACCACCTTTCAAGGGACCATCTGTGCGCAATGTGTGTGACTTGTGGCGTTGGGGATGGGGCGTCCTTGTGAGTGGGCACAAACCCTGTTGGGGACATCCGTGTGTGTAAGGGTGCAACCCAGTCCACTGAGGGAGCACACGGACTGTCCAGGGGTCAGCTCAAGGTGACAGCCAGCCTGCATGTGGGCTCAAGCCTCTGGTCCTCACAGGTGTGCCTCGGGGTCCCCTGGAGCAGCACCTGGTCCACACTGCCTGCCGAACACAGAAAGGGCTTGCCACTGGCCTTGGGTCGGAGCATGTGGAAGGGACTCAGGGATGAGCAGCAGGGGTCACCCGCCTGTTTCCAAAGGCATCACTCTGCCTGCTGGGGCCCTGCCTGTGGCTGCAGAACCCTGCTTCCCTCTTTTCAAAATGATACTTTGTAGCACTTAAAATATCCCAGACGTCCCTCTGGGCCTTAATAACAGGGAGTGGGGTTCAGAGGGTGACTGCGGTGGGCAGGTGTGACCTTGTCCTAGGGGGGTTGTTTTCGGTTCAGATTTTATAATAAGCTATGTCTCGACCCATGTGGGCGAGACCCCCTGTGGCCAAGGCCCTTTCCTGACCTTGCCTCTCACACCACAGCCTGTGCTGTGTATGGAGCCTGATGGTCCTGGATGGCCACGGAGAGCCCTGGGGTGATTCTGGCCTGAACCCGTAACTGCATGTGACCTGTCACCCGTGATGTGCTTAGCACAGCGCTGCCTGGTGGCAGCAGTCCTCCGTGTTTTTCTACACAAATGATAGAAGATTCTCCCACTGCCCCCCACTGTCCCCAATGACAGGGCATGTTCTCTCATTCCTGCCCACAGTTGCCGAGCCGTTGGACTATTTATTTCAGTAGAAATCTATTCCAGTCGGGCAGCACCGGACCTAGCCGACAGGAGGATGTTCCGAGAAGCCTGGAAAAGCAGAAGCCTTTTATAAGTCCAGGGTTCCGCAGCCAGGAAGCTCCCGACATGCACTGCCTCTGTCATGGCAAAGGGACTTTCTCTAGCAGGCCACCTCCCAGGTGCTGCTTAGGCTATCCGGATTGGCTGGTTTACGGATCCATTGCTGGGGGTGGTGATGCTGTAATTCCTTAAGTCTGGGTTGGGTGACGTGGACCTTAGCATAAGAGACTCCATTTTGGGCCTGTCGTCTTGTTTGTGACAGGTGGAATCTGGGCGAGAATGTGGCTTCCCTCGCAGGCCTATCAGCCTGAGCCTCAGCTGGGTGGGCGGGGCGGGGTGCACAGTTCGGGGCTCTCTCCCCGCCTGGGGGAATTAGTGCCTGCTCCTCTCACACCCACAGGAAGTCCGCAGCCTGCAGTGGCAGCGCCCCCACTCGCTGACCCTCCTGGGGCTTCGGCAGCTCCCACTAAGTCAGGGAATCCTGTCGTCATGCAGATACCCCCACAGAATCACACTGCCTCCCATCGGGAGCCCTAGCTCAGGTTAACCTCCAAATTAGAAAAGAACCCAGAAGGCCACCACTGGAACCCTCACTCCAGCTCCCTCCCGGGACTCTGAGGCGATCATTTTCCACCTCTGGACCGGCTCTCTGCTCCAGGAAACTGGAGGGCTGGCCCAGGAGGACCCTGACCAGCCTGGGGACCCCAAGTCCCCATTTGCAAGAAAGGCTGCAGTTGCCTCTCACTCCGCAGCCCCGTGCTCTCTCCAGGCCTCTCCAAGTCGATCCCCCCTTTGTCCCCAGGGAGGCCTGGGGGTCTGACCATGGCAGCTCTGATTCCAGCTGCTCCTGGGGGAGCCCTTTCCCCCACCCCCCACTCGGGATTCTGGCGGATAAAAGGGAATGCTGACCTCTGGAGAGCTGTGGAGCCCAGGAAGGAGGGGTGGTCTCCTGGGGAGTTGTTCTCTGGGGTTCCTCCTGGGGTCCGTCTCTGCGCTGTCCTGACCAGCCGCCTGCCTTCCAGGCCTTCCATCCGGGTCTCTGCGGAAGCCCCTGTCCCTGAGGCTCCCGACCAGGTGCGCAGCTCTCCTTTCTGGGCTCAGTCTGGGGTCTCTCGGTGGCTGCATGAATGGGAGGCTCCGGCTGGCGCTGTGCGGCGCACAACCCGGGCAAGCGTGCATCCCCAGCTCTTGGGCCACCCCGGCGTCTGCCGGTCTTTCCCAATTAAGTCACGGACTGTGGTGTGCGTAGGGAGAGATGCGCCTGCTGCGGGACGCGGCCTTCCCAGAATCGGGCTCTGCGTGCGCTGCGCCGGCCCTTTCCCTGGACATCGGTGGTGAGGCTCACCCGAGGGGGCAGGCCGGCTGCCCTTCTTCGTCACTCAGCAGTGTTTCCGTGTAAGAGCACCCGCAGCTCTGGTGTCTGTCCAGCGTGCGTGGAAGGTGGGCTTGTCTCCGGCTTGGGGCTGTCGCAGTCAGAGTCACGGGGACAATCCCGTGCACACGTGCAGGTGTGTTTCTGCGTCAGGACGTGTACCTGGGGCACGTCAGTAGGTGCTGGCACCATGTGCTCGGCTCTGGGAGATGACGCTCAACCGTGTCCGGCGTGGCTGTAACAACTAACGTGAGTTTGTTTCACTCTGGGTAAATCCTCGGGCCCCCGCAGCTAATGTCAGACTCCTGGGGCCTGCCAGTCACATCGGGCCAAAGGGGACACTCTTGTCGTCTCCACGTGCACTCCTCTGACGGTCTATGGCCTGGAGCTTTTCAGGGGTTATCGCCCGTTTGTAGAGCCTCCTTCCTGAGGGGTCTGTCGGTTCGATTGCCCTGTTTGATGGGGCGATCTGTCTTTATAAAAATTCTTACTCGTAGACTTTTTTTGAGTCTTGCTTCTCCCTCATCCCCTCGGCAAATCAGTCCCCAAAGCCTTCCAGTTTCACTGCAAAAGGATTTTTCTCAGCTGTCCTCATGTCCACACTGTCTGTCTACACATCTAACTTCACCCCCAAGTCACCTGGACGGTTACTGGTCATCCACCCGCGTGCCAGAGGCCAGCATGCGGGCCCGGTCTCCCTGTGTTAGTCCCTGGCGGGAACACCCACCAACCAGGGTACAGTCTGACTCTCCGCCGAGCTCCTCGCCCGCCTCTCAGGTGCCCCACTGGCCACCCTGTTGCTTCTCCCATCTTTGATGCCCAGCTGCTTGTCCCTGGAATATCCCTCACATTCTAAACAGAAATGACTCTGTGTAGGTATAACTGACAAACTGCAGAAAGCACCCACTCTAAGTGCAGGCCATGATGAGCCCAGACAGATGTGTGGACATGTGCCACCACCGCCACACCATGTGGCATCATTTCATGCTGCAGAGATCCCTCCTAGCCGTAGCCGTGCCTCCCCCCCATAACCCCTGCGCTGTCCCCGCCCCCTACACACAGGCCTGCCCTCACCTGCTCTGGGGCCGGTCTGGAACTCCCCAGGCGCCGGGTCCTAGACCTGGTGCTTTTTATCCTGTTTGCCACACTCTGCGCACCCCACTTTCCTGCTGCTGGGGAGGAGGGCTCTCCTCTGCCCTGCCAGGCTCTTTCCGCTGGCCCGGTCCTCACACTCACATCACAGAGATTAACAGGAGGAAACAACCCAACTTAATTACAAACACACGCACACACGGGAGCCCCGCATCCACGAGAGGCTCAGAGACAGAGGGGTGAGAGGCGGGAGCCAGGACACCCCGAGCTGAGCATGTAGGCAGGCCACTGGGGCTTCAGGGCAGCGGAGGCCATCGGCAGGGCCGCAGGAAGAGCGGATCCTCAGCAACCAGAAGTGGCTCTGCCCCGAGGTAGGCCCCATGGCGCTGTTTCAGGCCACAGTGCCAACAGGGGGCAGGGCCTGTTCCGATTCTTAAAGGGAGATGGCAAGTCACGCCTGAGCCCACAGGGTCTGACTGAGCTGCAGACACGCCATGGGCCGAAGTGGGGGGCGTGCCGGGGATCCGCGCTCG
>PVKM010019352.1:0-24263 GCA_004027735.1 Carollia perspicillata
AGAAAATAATGACCTTGGGTGGGAGATAAAGTCTTTTATCTAATGTCACCCTGGTAGGTAGTGAACCTGGTGTTTGAACCTGGGTCTATACAACTGAGCCATTTGTTTAACCCACCTCTCCAGGGCCTTGTCAGTGTTCAACTGAAGGTACTACTCAGATCTTTCAATAGAGATAAAAATCAACTTTGGTCAAACAACAAATACTTATGAAGTCAAACACCAAAGCAAAGGAGTCCTAAAGCAAACAGTCAGAAAGACTGCATG
The DNA here is from genome assembly GCA_004027735.1 of Carollia perspicillata. Taxonomy (NCBI): domain Eukaryota; kingdom Metazoa; phylum Chordata; class Mammalia; order Chiroptera; family Phyllostomidae; genus Carollia; species Carollia perspicillata. Next base: position 265 of record PVKM010019352.1, read on the forward strand.
GTTGCTAATCTTCTGCTTCATGCAAAACTGCATTCTTCCTGCATGGGAGTGTGCCACACGGCTGAGAAGAAGACAGGAGAGCATGTGGTCAATTTTCAGTCTGAGTAAGCCCCCATTCTTACCCTTTCAAATGCTAGGCACTTAATAAATTATTTCCTTAATATTGATCAATCAATTTCCATGGCAGTAGCTTTTAGAATTAAAACATGCAGTGAATGTTGACATTGGGAGAATAACACCAGGGATATTTTATTCTAGAATACTTTTTCTTTAAAGAAGTGTTTGATTTTATATAATTTTCTCTGCAAAGAAAAAGTGGAATAAAATATAAACATTTATTAAGGCATATGAAGCATCTTATGTACAACTATTGAATGAAGCAAAGGAATGAGAGAACTAAGCAGTTACTGGCCACTAACATGAGCCAGGCCCTGTGCCAGGTGCTATTACATACATATTATGCATATTAGCATTTACTGAAGGAAAAATAGCCAAACCAGGGCCAGAATACATGTGGAAATGTATATAGAGCCAACTCAGTTTTCCACGGGCAGATATTTCAATTTAAACATCTCAAGTCTTACTTAGACATAACACCTTACCTTGACCACTCATTTTATTTATTTTTTTTGACACAAAATATTTTTTAATTGATTTTAACCAAGTATAAGCATGGAAGGAGAGTGTCCTTTCAACAAAAATATTTAATTATCATCAGTGCTGGGAATATATAAACTAGAAGCCATATAGATACAATTTTTTTCTGCTTTAGAATGAACTTAACATTAGATAATGATATGTATTCTCAGCAATAATATAGCAGCAGGAATATATTATACAAAAAAAGATAAAAAAACACAAAACCACTTTCTTTGGTCTGATTCTAAAATGTAATTTCAGTAGTTAAGTTAGAGGCATTGCAACTTCCCAGAATATAAAATGCATTCATATTCAAGTGTTGACTTTAGAATACAAAACAATATTTTAAAATCAAATAGAAATGAATTTGTTCACTAGCCTCTCTTTTGGATAATTGTCATATATTGCTATTTTTTCCCAGGTGGTAATTGAAGATTGACTATATATAAATTGTGATGTTTTTTTCTGGGGAAATAGCCTATACTCAAAATTTGTTACCCACATTTTAATCTAAGTTACAATTTTACCAGGCCTAAAAATTATAGCTATTCTAGTACATTATCTGATTACATTCATTAATATCTTCTCTTCTTTTTGGTTTCATGTAGCATAAAGGAATGTTGCCAGTATCATTCATGTCTAAGGAATCCATTCATTTAGTGTTCCTCCACACCAGAGTTAGCTGTGAAGTATTTTAGTGACAGAATAGGACAAATAGGGTAATAATCATATTTAAACATGTGATTTTGTCTTCCGAGTTTTGCAGTAACCCTCTTGGTGACAATGAAGAAATTTGCACTGTGAATCTCACATGTCAGCACCTGGCCACACTTGACCCAGTTTGTGGGTGATCTGTCTGCAACCAAAGACTTGAATGAAGACCGACAGAAAATGGGAAGCACCACTGACCTGTCTATTTATTAATTTATCAAGGTGAGTTCTGTGATTCATTAGGAAACTGGACTGAAGTAATAGTTGATCTAATTAGTTAATGGATTTAGTAGAGAGAACTGAAGGTTTTCACTCTCTTAAGTGTCAATAATAATAAACTTAACTTCTCATTTCTCCTTGTTATCATAGGTCAGTCCCTGGGAAACTGACTTGGAGACTGAGATGCAAATGCAAGAAGCTTATGGGGAGCATGTTCTCAGGAGCAACATCTGTGCTGAGAGGAGAAGAAAGAAGGGGAGGGAGAGGTTAAAATGGGACACAGTCACAGCAGAGGTGTGAGACGGCCTAGGAAGCTCTGAGGCGGTGTGCGTGGGCCTGCAGAGGTCCAGGGCGTGCTAGAGCTGGCACAGATGGGCTTGGGCAGAGCTGATGGTGCATCTCTTCCCGACTTCACAGTAATGTCACGTTGGCACCTTAAATCTGGAGCCATATGTATTGGGTATTTACAAAAGGGTGATTGGCAGAATCTAGAAATCAGAGCTTCTGTCATGTCCCTCTCAAGTCCTCAGTCTCTGAAGAGCTGGTTTACCAGAAAAAACCCAGTTAAGAAAGACTCATTTGCACATCTGTCTGTCCAAATCCGTGTGTAGGTACTTAATTGCATAATGTGCTACAGAGGGGGAGAGAGATATATGGGGTCGGTCAAAAAGTCCATTCAGTTTTTTCTGTAAAATAAAAGACATTTTTGACTTTCACCTATAGCTTTATTGATTTGGATATTTTGAGCATGTTGGCTATCTCCCACATCGTCTAATGTTGATTGTTCTCAATTAATGCCTGACGTTATCATTATCAACTTCACCTAGCCTACCCGACTATGGAGCATCCATCATCCAGTGAGACATTTCCAGCACAAAATGTCACAAACCACTTCTGACATGTTTGATCAGTCACAGAACCTTCTCCATGTACTGCACAAATCTGTTTTTGAGTTTCAGATTTCTTTTTACCTTTCTTGAAATAATAAAGCTTAATATGCCAAAAATGTCACTTATGTTCTTCCATCTTCAAAATTAAAATGTCATCACAAAAATTCACCAGTTCTGATTTTTTTAAAATGCATGCTAATATAACAACTGTCACGATACAATCTAACAAAATTGTTTCAAATGAAGTTAAAGACAATTAAGCACTACTAGAGCCACCTTATAGGAAAAAACAAACACATTTTTTGGCCAACCCAATACTATATTCCTAGGTCTTGTATTGCTCGCTAAACTTCTCTAGGCAAGGTGTCCTCTATTCTACACAGAGTATTACTCAAATTCCAGGATTTCAGACCTGCTGTGTTGTCAGTGATCTCTATTATTGCCTTTCTGGAAGGAGCGACTGAGCTCCAATGGAAGCGAAACCATCCCTGTGTGATGCAAGGTGATGATATGACCACCAAAGTGGTGTCTGTTATAACCAACAGAGTCATGAAAGGAGTAAGTACTGACAATGATTGAAGAACATCCTGGACAAAACACTTAGAAAAGGCTAACTAAAATGATTTTAAAAACTAATGCCATTTCTCCACTTGTAAACATGGTTATTCATGCCGATAAAGCAGAATTATAATAAGTGCAGCTTGTCTTTGTTTAATAAACTCGTAAAATGCTTCTCAAGCCAGTATAGAATATATACCATAGATAGGAGATGATTTTAAATATGTTAGTGAAAGCACACAGTAAATTTGGGTTAAAATCAGTCCAGCTTTTAGAAAAGGTAATTGCTAAGAAGACGAAGAAAGCTGATTTCTACTTGCAAATAACAGCCTCTTTAGGGAACTCAGAGAGGTGATGTCAGAGTTCCCCATTTCCTGGGGTAGCAGGCACTTCTAGGGGGACCTTTCTGGAAAAGGCTGTACATCTCTTACAGTTCTTTCTCCTCCTGAGTCCTTTACTCTGTAGAAAAAGAAACTAAAGGAATACCCAAGATTTGACAAACAAACATTATACAGAAACTCTTCTCAGCTTTGTCCCTCACATCCTCTGCCCACACTAAATCTTGACAATGTGGCAAAAGCAAAATCACCACTTAGGCGTCCAATGTAGGAAAAACAATAGACATGCAATGGAAGAGAACTTACAATTTTAGTATACGATGATAGATTTAGGAAAGTCAGTAAGAAAAGTGTGATTCCAACATTCGATGATTGAAAGTGACTCAGTATTGACTCTATCCATTCTACCATCCACCACATTTCTGTAACAGGCATCAAAGCAGACTGGAAGTGAGGTGTCAACAAATGTTCTTTCATGACATAAAAATCACTGGGTACAAACTCTTTCTTATGCATTACAACTTAGCACAGAGTCTTATTATTTATGGTAGGGATGCTTGGTAGGATATCTGTCTCAATATCTTGTTCTTAGATAAACTGCTGAAATATAGCTAGGGTCCCCTTTGGGTTCTATAGTCAGCTTCTTGACTCCTCTCCTATAATAACCATTGTTTTATTCAACAAAACCATGTTGAGTATTTTCTATAGTGTGGTATGTTAACTAGGAGCTGGAAATACAGAGGAACTTATATCCTACCTGAGACATAAAATTCAGATACTTAATATAGTAATGGAGATATGGAAGCACAGAGGAGACACCTGGATCCATGTGTGTATGTTTGTGTGTCTTTGTATGTAATCAAATGCATTTTTCTCTTGAATGAAGTGTTCAGAATATTGATAATTAAGGGCAATAGCTTGCTGTACAGACTGTAAAATATGAATGCAACTAATGTTTCTGTTAATCAAACAGGGGATATTGTGAGGATGAAGAAATGTAATTTTGCTATTTTTCCTGATTTTAAAAATGGGTCTGCCTTTTGATTCAGTGATCCTACCTCTGGGAATATATCTGAAGGAACCCAAAACATGAATTCAAAAGAACACAAGCACCCCTGTTCATGGCAGTGTTATTTATCATCACCAAGATATGGAAGCAGCCCAAGTGTCCATCAGTAGATGAGTGGATAAAACAACTATGGGACATTTACACCCAGCTATAAAAAAAGAACGTTTTGCCCTTTGCAACAGCATGGATGGACCTAGAGAATATTATGCTAAGTGAAATAAGCCTGTTAGAGAAAGACAAATACCATATGATTTCACTCGTATGTGGAATCTAATGAACAAACTGAACTAACAAACAAAATAGAGACAGACTTACAGATAGAGTGCAGGAAGACAGAGCTAAGGTGGGGATTGGTGATGGTAGGGGGTAGAGGGATTGAGCAAAAAGGAAAAATGACTCATGGACATGGACAACAGTGTGGTGATTTCAAGGGAGGCGGGGTATAAAAAGACTGAGTGGTAATGGAAGAAATACAATAAAAATAAAATAAAATGCATATTCCTGGGCCCTATCCCAGGTTCACTGAAAAACAAACAAACAAACCCAAACACAACAAAGCTGAATACTTCTGAGCTACTCTTTCAACCATTCGACAAAATTTTTTTTTTTAAGTATAATTTATATGCTATGTCTTGGGTCTTAAAGAAAAAGGAAGAATATTCACATTGCTTTCAAAGTCTTACTAAACAAGAAATTTTAAGTATCTGATATATCATGAGCCTTTTAAAAGTTTGACATAACTTTATGATATTTTTCAGGAATAAAAATATTCTAATTTATGTCTTTTGATAAAATTTTAGCCTGTATAAATGAGTTGTTTCACAAGTGATTTTGGTGGAACATGAATTTACCTTTACAACAAGCAAACATGAAATAATGGAATAGATCTTTGTTTGTGTTTGGCTGTCAAACTTTTTACCTATAACATTAGGTCTCTGCCTTTATCAATGACAGAAGCTGGTTCTGAAAATTAAGACCACTCCAGAGCATGTGTACAAAGGAATTTTGCAAAGCTTGCATATTGGCTGAGTCAACTACTGCCTTGCTGGATTTTTCAGGTCATGCTCACCTTACCTTGCAAACATTGTTATAGTAAATCATGCCATGTCAGCTCATGAAATTTGAATGTGACTTCTGACTTTGACATAGAGTGCCTCCAACCAGTTAGACCCAATGAAAACTGAGTATGACTGATCTGTAGGCAGTTGCTTTGCTTTTATCCCCTTTTCTATAGGCATTTTATTCTAAATCAGCCTTTTCAGAAATGGATATGGCATCTGTCATTAGAGACAATTGGTGACAGAATAGACCAGTATCTGGACAAATATTTCACAGTTGTTAAAAGAAAGAAACAGGAAAACAAAACCAACAGCCTAAAGTGCATGCCCTACAGACGGCTGAAGCAGCAGCATCTCTTCATTTAAAGGGTAGCATCTTGACCTGACACGTGCCTGGAAACAATCCTCCTCCTGACCTAAATGGCACCCAGCGAATATGGTGAAGGAGTCAGCAGCCATGCAGACCAGAGAGGAATGACAGAGAACCCACAGCAGCTCCTGCAGAGGGTGGGAGGTTGGAGGTAGGACTTACAGAGCGTCCCCTTTGTCCTAGTGGGTCATACTGCATGGGGATTTCTGTGTTCTGAGATCGGTGAGACTGGTTGAAGTTGTGACATGGCAAGCAAGAGGCGCACTATGGGAGGAGTGCATGTTTTTCTTTGAAATGGAAAGCTCTTCTCTCACCCTTTGTTTTTTACTGATGGACACTCGGATGTAAAAAGAAAATGCACATCTGTTCCTTCCAAATTGGGCACATTTTCCTTAGTAGACCTTCCAACGGAATGGGGAGTTAAACCTGTCAGTGTGAAAGTGTTTTCATGCCTTGGCTAAGTTGTGAGGGAAATCAATGTGGAGATGTCATGCATGAACAGGGAGATGGCTAGAACTTGTGTTAAAAACACGAGTCCTTCTGTTTGGTAAACAAAGATAACTGAAGCCTGTAAGACTAATGATCTCATTGAATGGCTATATCTGAACATCAGACATTCAGGAAATAGGTTCCTAACAGAAAGCTTACAATTTTCACTTCAACTGTGCTGCATGAATGCATTTTATACCTGTTACTCTAGTACTTCACTTAATGCTATTTTTTTAAAACTCGCTTACTCACTAAGGGCCTGGAATTCACTTACACCTCACTCCCTTGACAGCAAAATCACCTGTTATCATTCTTTGTTGCCTTGACCCTGTCTGATGGTTAGGCCGCCCACTGTGGCGCTGACAACAGGGGGAGAGAGCTACATCCTCGTGGTTTCTTATTGTGCTATTATTTTTGCATGATTTCTTCCAGGAGGAAGTTGTACATTTTACCAGACAGACATAAGAAGAAACAACTTTTCTCCCAGTAAAATTCCCAGAAATTTATTAAAATATTATCTGACAAGCTGCCTTTGGGTCTGTGTTGTTCTCTTTGTGTGGGGCAAGATGTGGAACCTACTAAGCTTAGTAAGCTTAGCTGGCTGTTATTTAAACTTTAGGCCGTCGCAAAGATATGCTTTCTAGTGCACAGATGGCAGGAATGACTAAATTCAGAGCTGAAAGCTACGGTGTCTCCCATTATCTTCAGGGATACGTTCCAAGAGCCTGAGTGGATGCTTGATCTCATGGATAGAACCGAACCCTATGTACATAGCAGCTCCTCAAATAACATCATTAGTTTCATGTTGTTTCATTATAATGTTGATGCGATGACATAGAAACTTAACTCTTGTTTACATCAATTAGATTGTGGTAAAACTGGTTTTGCTCTATGTCCTTTCGCTTAACTTTGTAGGACCTAGCGATGAAGTTAAGTGAGGACTTACAGTTCTATGTTTTTTCTCATTCATACGTACCTATGATCAATTTAATTTACAAATTAGGCCCAGTAGGAGATTAACAACAACTACTAATAAAATAAAATCAGTATAACAATATACTGTGATAAAGGTTATGTAAATGGCCTTGGGGCTAGTCATTATTAAGTAAAGCAGTAGTTACTTAAACCCAGGCCCTGGGATAGCACAACAGTCGTCTGATAACTGAGTTAGCTAGGAAGGGACTAAGTGGGGGGGGTGGTAGCTCATACAGCCTGCTCGGCTGGACAAAGGGGTGATTCACATCCCAGGTGGAATGGGGCTGGTGTGAGACTTCTGCCACGCTACCCAGAAAGGTGCTCAATTTAAAGTTCATGAATTATTTCTGGAAATTTCCACTTAATGTTTTTGGACTGCAGTTGACCTTGGGTAACTGAAACTGTGGGGAGTGAAACAGTGAATAAGGGTAAGACTACTGTTCACTAAGAATTACTTGGTTCTGCCTATATTCATTACATTCAGTGCAGTAGTAACCCCAAAGATTTGGTATCTGAAGCAGTCCATCTGTTCCCTCTATTAAAAGTTTTTGGTTTGGCTCGTAATAAACCAATCCATTCATTTTTTTCTTTCAGTGAAAAATAAAAGAGATATTTTGAGAAAAGTTACAAATCAGGGCATATACATATATATCCTTGTAGTACAGTTCCCCTGGGAAAAAATGGTAATAAATACAAAGGACTTGTGAAACATGCCTCCATTCAAGTAAAGCACAGCTCTTTCGCAGGGCTACATGCATCCCCAGGACTGCTCGCCACTCCGTGGGATTGTGGCGCAGACGATGGAATGAGGGTGTAAATGAGTGACTCAGAGTGCTCTTTATTAAAAAGAAACGTGTCCCTTGGGAGAACTGTGCATAAAAGGACTGAATGTACTTTCATTTCTGGGGCCTATGCCTCGGAGAACGACGAAGCCAGGTACTCAGAGCAAAACCATCTGCTAAAGATCACGGAGATGCGTGAGCGGCTGCAAAAGCCCCACCCCGCCCCTCCCCCCACTGTCTGGTGGAGGCTCTGCCGAAGCACAGGCACCAGCCTAGTTCCTCTGTTTTCTTCCTTACCTGGAAGAGGCAGTACCTGACAGAAGCAAACTCTGATCTTCCAAAATCAATAAAGCTGATGACACTGCGAAGTCTCCAGGATGATAGGAACCACCGCCCACACCCACACTGTGCCACCACCACAGCAACAGTTTTGATTTCAATAAAGCAATGATCAGCTTATGTATAAATGAATGCAGTATTTGAGATCCGAGGTCCTCAGAAAATCTGATGTTGCAATCAGAACACAATTGAACTATTTTGGAATAGAAAGTTTATTTGCTTTTCAAAATGCACAAATATCTAAAAATTAAATGATGACCTATTTAGAACAGTATTGCTTCAACTGTAACTTTAAAGAGGTTTAATTTAGAACACTCTCCCTGCTCGGTGCGGAGTTTCTATAGCTCCATCCTGACACTTCTGCCCCTGGTGTGTGTGTGGGTCTGTCTGTGCTGGGGGTGAGTGGGCATGACCAGCAGGGACGAATGAATTTCCTGAGTGATCTGATCCACAAGTCCATCTGCACACCAATCGTTATTTTCAGCCTAAATAATGTCTTCATATGTAGATAGTATTTCTTCAAATGTGCAAATATGCTCTTGTGATAAGAAAAAAATGAAATTATTTTAAAGTGTTGTAGAATCCACTGTAGACTTTTGTTCTTACTGTTTTTCAATACATGGATTCTAAACACACAGCAACAGCCCGTAGAGCCAACCACAACATTTTAAATGTTAAGAAGTTCTCCTTCCTGAATTAAATGCTCTGTGGTAATGTATTTCAAGAGTTACTGATAAAATAGTTGTAATAGGGACTTACTGGAAATACAGAATATAATGGGGGATATGATAGATATAATGGGATTTTCAATTATAAATGAGTCCCGTTATAAGAATCACCAAGCCATTTGGTTATATTAACTTTGAATGTTTAGCCCTTGCCCCAAAATAAAACACTCAGAAAACAATCACCCTCCATTACCTCTGGGGGTAGGAGTAGAACAGTGTGAGCAGCCAGCGAGAAGGCACTTTCTTCTATTCTCTATACCTCTATTTGGCTTGAATTGTTTACAACAAACATAAATTCAAGTATTACTTTTATACTTACATTAAAAAGATTAAAATACAAGGGAGCCCATTGAGGTGCTGGCTCCTAGGTGGCTCTCTCACACCCATTCTTCTCCATTAGGCTTTGCGTGAGGAGACTGGGAATCACTTCCCATTCCCTGCAGCTTTGCTGGCTGCTGTCAACTTGACAATCACATTCCCTGTGTGCTAAACCCTCTGTGGGCACTGGGCTTCACACTTCACATGAAGTTGGAGCTCACAGTGAGGACTACGGTACAAGCTGCCATATCACATGTCCAGGTATTCGGTGGCTACAGGACAATAGTAAATTCCCACCTAGCCGTATCTTGCAGTTCAACTTCTGGGTGCAGAGCGGAAAGTGATTCTTGCCTCCTGCCATCAAATGTGCTGGGGCACCCTGGGGAGCATTTATGAAACCCCACTCTGTCCTGTACCAGCAGAAGATTACAGTTGGCTGATTCATGGCATCTTCTCCCCACAATGACTCCATGATTGCGAGTATTTGGTGTTAGGGATGCCCAGGTGTCATGTGATACTTACTGTGTTTAGACTCAAAAAGCTGTAGCAAATCCTGTGTAACCCTCACTAATATGTTAACTTAGTCTGAAATACTTCAAATTCTGTCCCCAAATCATGCTGCCATGCTGAATCACCCCAGGTGAAGTATCGTCATGTTGTACTATGGCATGACATCAGGTCGTTCACTGTAGCCAATAAAAACATTGGTGCCCTTCAGGGAGATCCCATGGAAAGCAGATGCACTGTTATATTTGTTCCTAAGAAATGTAGTCCAATTCTAGTAATGCATATGTAAAGTGGATAAATGATCACAAATATAAGACTCCAGATTTTATTTTATGTGTAAACTAGACCTTTAAATTTTAAGTATATCGTCTGAGGGAAAATATTTTTTTTAAATCAAAGGTTCACATTTTTCTCTTCTGTAGCCATTTTTATAATGATTTCCCTTATTCCAAGGGAAGACAAACAGGATGGGGTGATTTTCCTAATTGATGGGTTCTTTGGTTTAGGACCAGGCACACCAACAGGTTTCATTTTTGCTCGTACCTTTAAGGGTCTAATATAGCTTCAGCGCTCAGTCTTTGCAGTAGAGTGTTAAAAATGGTATATTTATAAATACTATATACTACCTACATACGAAAACTACATACATAATGGGGTAAAACTAGGTTTACAGTTGTGAGGATGCAAAACACAGTTTAGTCTTATATTCTTAATTATTTTCCATACAAACAACTGTAAACCTAATTTTGCCCCATCACATATATATATGTGTGTGCGTGTGTGTTTGTATACATATATATATATATGAATATTCTTTCAATTCTTTCTCTTTCCCCATATACATACTTTTAATTTATCCAGAATATGATTACATAATCTACCCAAAGCATGCATTGTCAAATAGCCAGTGCATTAACTCATTATTTACTTTCCACTCTGATTAATTTCTGTCACAAAAAAACAACCCTCAGTGAATACATTCAGTAAGTGACTCTTTTGAAAGAGTTTTTCACGTACGGTTTCTAAATTCAGGTTCAGAGAATCCTGCTCGCACTTCCTCTACACCCCACCCCATAGAGCTCAGCGAGCCCAGGGCCCCTGGGTCAGCAGGTAACTGCTGTGTGTCCAGGCTCTCTGTGCTCTAAGAGGGCTCACCAAGAACAGGTCACACTCGCCCAACTCCCCATCCCCAGGCAGAGACCAAAACAAGGATCAATGGATGCTTTTGGTGCCCCAACCAAACCTCTCTTGTGATGGTGAAAGATAAGTTTAAATATACTGTGAGGCCATGTTTCCAGAGGGCTTTCAATATGAAATAATAAGTCCAAAGTCTCAAAGGTCTGTAAGGTTAGGTTGGGAGGCTGAGTTACAGATAATACTTCTAGTGTTTTCACTACTTTCATTCTAGTTTGGAGTTATAATTTGCATACCTTTATTTTTGTTTTGATTTTGTGTTTTTAAGGAAGAGAGTTTGGGGAGATGGTTGTGAATAGGATGGTGTGATATGGGCTGTGGGGAGAAGGGTAGGGGGATGGTTATCCCTTTGTAAATATTTGATTTCATGGCAAAAAAAAAAAAAAAGACGACAGAGGTTGTTTGATCACGAGAACAAATAACCTCGAGTTTCCAGATTTTAGAAGGCACTACACAAAGATGCGCAGCACTGCCTGTGCTGAGCGCTACCTGTACGTCCCACGTTTCCCTCCTGGGCTGCCTGTCTCGGGGATTTCACATCTCCGAAAAAATAATGGAACAGATTTGAATGGAAATGGAGCTAATAATAAAATGCTATTATTCCCTGAACATGAACTTTTTATATTAAATCAACAAATGTCTAAGGAGAATAGATTAGGGTCAGGCATTATTCTAGGCACTTGGAAATACATCAGAGCACAAAACAGAAAGAAATCCCTGTTCTGGCAAAGTTTATATTCCAGGGAAAGAAACTGTATGTATACATACCTAGTGTATGTACATTAACTCATTAATAGAACTTTTATTAAGTCAGACAGCAATTTTGTTAAGTCTAAGAACTTTTGTTTGGGGGTCTCGTACACATTCCAGATTTCATGAAGTAATTAGGTTGGCCTTTGACAGGTGCTTTAAACTTTCCCCTCTCATTTCTTTAGATAAGATTACAATCTCCTCATGGCTTGACAAGAGCAGGCACCAGCCACAAGGAATAAGACCATAAAGAGCCACTGAGAATGTTCTAGAAAGCATGACTTCTCAAAACTTAAGGGGTGGTGGTTCAAAATGTTGGCAGAGAAAGATCCTGAACTCACCTCCTCCCTCGGACACATTGAATCTACGGCTACGTGTGAAACATGACAAACAATAAAAGGGCCATATTGAGAGGTACAGGAGAGGCCGAAACATGTTCTTGCAGAAACCCTGCCTCCTGTAGTGGCAACCTACAACTGGGAGAATTCTCGCAACTCCAGAGCTTCTCTTCGAGGAATGAGGGGTTTGTGTCACATCAGGACTCCATGGTGCCTGTACTGGAGAGATGAGCCCCCACAGCATCTGTCTTTGCAAACCACCTGGTCTTATATCTAGGAGACCCAAAAGGCTTGAACACTGAGGCTGCCCTTAAAGCTCCTGCAAACACACCCATTCTCCCAGGGGCCCAGCCCACAAGCAGCAGTTGGAAAGGCACTTAGACCATATAGAAGAAGATTCATTCGCTAATCTTCAAGCATCTGCCAGGGGGGGCAGGGACCTGCTGGGACTCTCCAGGGACAGAAGCGTTGCTAGGCACCATTTTTGGGTTCTTCCTCTACATTGGCATTGGTGGGCGCTCACAGAGCCTGTGCTGTCCTGCTGCCTAGCCAAAGCCAGTGGGCGTGCCTGGGCTCTGCACACTCCCACAGCTTTGTTAAGCTCTCTTGCTCCCTCACTAAAGCTTGTGGGACCATGCAGTCCACACAGGATGCTTTTTGATCACCTGGCTTTGGTGGCAAGGGTGGGCAGTCCTGCATATCTGGGTGCCACAAAAGCGCAACAACCAGAAAGACAGTTCTTAGCAGGCTACCAACCCCAGGGCACAGCAAGACAGCCGACTGAAACACACCACTGTTATTCTGTGAAAAAGGCTTATTTACTTGTCCTGGAGCTTCAGCCTGAGGGAGAGGCTTTAGGTCTGCTGCACACCCAGAGGCTACAGAGGTGCCCTGAGGTCCAGTAGGCCAGGGATGCCACCTTTGCACTCCCCTCAGCCTTGCTGTAGTTTTCAGGTGCCTCCCCGGGCAGCCCCAATTTTTGCAACTGCTGCCCAGGGGATGTTTCCAGATCACCTGGTCTGGAGGCCCTCAGGGATTATGATTGTGGACACAGAGAACTGTTTGTGTTTGCATACTTTGAAAGCTGCTGCCTGAAGGTCTGACTTCTCATCAGCCTGAAACTGGATGCTGACTGAAATACCTCTCAGTGGAAAACTGACAGGTCTTGGCACACCCTCAATAGCTGGGAGCCATTAAGAATAAATACGGCTGCTTAGACAATTACAAAGGTTTGAGAGATAACAAAAAGCAAGGGCGATGTTGAACAAGGTTTATCACCTAGCCAAGGCCACTCCTTCAAGGCTGGGAGAGGTAGCTGTTTTACCTAATACATAGCAACAAAGAAGCACAGAGTAAAATAACACGAAGAAACAAATGCACATGCTTCAAACAAAAGAACAAGACAAAACCATAGGAAGAAAACCTTCATGAGATGAAAATAAGAAATATACTTGATAAACACTTCAAAGTGATGGTCATAGAGATGCTCTCCAAACACTGGAGGAGGATGGATGAATGCAGTGAGAACTTCAGAGAGATAGAAAATGTAAGAAAGTATCAAACTAAAGGTACAGATCCGATAATACAATAACTGAACTAAAGAAATACACTAGCAGACTGGATGAAGTAAGAGAAAGGATTATTAATTTAGAAGACAGGGTAGTGGAACCCACCCTAAAAGAACAGAAGTAAGATCAGGAACAATAAAAGTGGCAACATAGTATTGGAATTGCCAGAGCAATTAGGCAATAACAAAAAGACATCCAAATTGGAAAGGAAGAAGTAAAAATGTAACTCTTTGTGAATAACATAAGCTTATATATACAAATCCTAAAGACTCCATGAAAAAAGTGTTAGAAATAATAAACAAATCAGTAAATTTGTAGGGTCCAAAATCAATATACAAAAATTCATTGTGTTTCTATATACTAACAGTGTACTATTAGAAATAGAAGTTAAGAAAACAAGCTTGTGGGACCATTTACGTTGCATCTATTTACATTGCATCACAAACAATATAATATGTAGTAATACATGTCACCAAGGAAGTGAAGTGAAAGCTTGTACATTGCAAGTCACAGGACACTGAGGAAAGAGATTGAAGAAAACATAAATCAATGGAAAGATATCCCACACTCATGGCCTAGAAGACTTACTGTAGTTAAAATGTCCATACTACGCAAAGCAATCTACAGCTTCGATGTAATCTCTATTAAAATTCCAATGTCATCTCTACAGAAATAGAATGAACAATCTTAAAATTTATATGGAACCACAAAAGACCCTGAATAGGCAAAGCGATTTGGAGGCTCCTTGATTTCATACTATATTACAAAGTCATAGTAATTAAAACACTATGGTGCTGTCACAAAAAACCAGACACATAGATCGGTGGAAGAGAATACAGTCTAGAAAAATCCATGCATATATGGTCAATTAATTTATGACAAAAGGGGGCCAGAATATACAACAGGAAAAGGACATTCTCTTCAATAAATGTGGTGGGGAAAACTGCACAGCCACATGTGAAAGAATAAAACTAGACTACTACCTCACACCATACACAAAAATGAACACCAACTGGATTAAAGACTTGAATGAAGACCTAAAACAATAAAATTGTTACAAGCTAACATTGGTAGTAAACTCCTTGACATTGATCTTGGTGATAATTTTTTGGCTCTGACTCCAAAAGCAAAGGCAACAAAAGCAAAAACAAACAAGTGGGACTGTGTCAAACTAAAAAAGCTTCTGCTCAGCAAAGAAAACCATCAACAAAATAAAAAGGCAACCTATGAATGAGGGAAAGTATCTGATAAGGGGGTAATATTCAAAATATATAAAGAAGTCATACAACTCAATAGTATAAATACAAACAATCTGAAATGCATATAGGATCTAAATAGACCTTTTTCTAACAGGCACGTGAAAAGATGCTGCATGTCACTCATCAGCAGGGAAATGCAGATCAAAGCCACGTTGAGATGTAGCCCCACACCTGTTAGAATGACAATCACCAAGAAGATTAGATGTAACGAGTGTCGGTGAGAATGTGGAAAGAAAAGGGACCCTACATACTGCCGGAGGGATGTAAATTGGTGCAGACACTATGGAAAATAGTATGGAGGTTTCTCGAAGAATTTGAGATAGAACTACTATGTAATCCAGCAAGCCCACTTCTGGGATTCATTCAAAGAACACGAAAACACTAATTCTAAAACATATACAGGGTGGGCAAAAGTGGGTTTATAGTTGTTCTTAGGAAAAAGACAATAATTGATAAATAACAATACAAGAATAAACTGTGTTTTGCATACCCACCAGTGTAAACGTACTTTTCCCAAACCTGTATATAGCCCTATGTTCACTGCAGTATTATTTACAAGAGTCAAGATATGGACACAACCTAAGTTTCCATCTGTGGATGAGTGTATGAAGCAGATATGGTGTGTGCTACTCAGCCATAATATAGAACGAAACCTTGCTACTTGCGATAACATGCATGAACCTTGAAGGTATTATGCTAAGTGAAATGAGTCAGACAGAGAAACACAAATACCGTATGATTTGAGTTACAAATGAAATCTAAAAAACAAAACAAATGAAAAAATGAAGCAAAATTCATAGACAGAGATCAGAGTGGTGGTTGCCTAATGGGAGGTGGTTTGGGGCATGGGATAAATGGGTGACGTGGTCAAGACACACAAACTTCCAGCTACACAATAAATATCGTGGGAAGTAATGTATACCATGCAACTAGAGATAATAATATCAGAGTGTGTTTGCTAATTACCAAAAAATAAATCTTAAAAGTTCTCATGGGGAAGAAAAGTTTTTGTCATTTTGTATGGTGATGTGTGGTAACTAGAGTTACCGCAGTGATCATTTTACAGGGTATACAAATATCGAATCACTATGGGGTATGTCTGAAACTAATAAAATGTTATATGTCAATTATACCTCAATTTTAAAAAAACACTTAAAATCAGGGTTAGTGATTTGGTCTGAAAAAATTGTTCAGACTTCCTCTTTCCATTTCCTGGACTATCATTTTTTTCAAAAGTTGGTAAATTAAGAAATCTTCCCAATACATTTTGTTAATTTTTCTTGGCTTCTGAAAGAGATGGTCTGTTTTTGACAGTTGATTCTGATACATTTTATGAAAAGCTGGACAAAAGGTTGACTATAGGCTTATTTTAATCTGATAATATATGTTCTATTTTCACAGAAAAACCATTAAAGAAACAAGAGGCTGCATCAAGCACCATATTATGAAATGGTATCTATGGCAACATAAATGGAATTGCTTTCATTGGAATCATAAGGTTAGAAAGCAGCTAGAAATATTACTTCACGCATGAATGCCTGTGAATAAATAAAGACTTATTTGGCATTAAAAATATTTATTGAAGCCCTACTATGGGTCAGATATTATGCTATGTACTAGGAATGACTAAGTCATCAGCCATGTTTTTTAGAAGCCAACAGCTTATAAGGCCTCAGAAGTACAGACAATCTGTAACTCATTGTGGTAATAATGGCATTTTCAAGGTGATGTGGGAAAAGTGCCAAAATTGTCCTTCATTTCATGGTCTCTCAAATCGGTTCCTGCAGTCTCCCTCATCAACCTAGCACAATAGACAGAAACCTTTATTTTGACTAATTGCCACTTAGGGCCTTGTGCAATCCATTATGTTCATTTACATTTAACCTTGTTCTCAGAGGAAAAGATACATTATCTGATTACTATTTTTTTAATAAAATCCTTACACTTTACATTCAACTACAAAGTAACTTCTACACAGTGGGGGGAGATTAAATTATATAATGACTATCTAAATGTTGAAGCATAATTCATACAACCAATTATTAAATCAAGTCCATGCTGTAGTGGAGTCTTTGGTTTTGCATCAGAGCGAAATAAAATAAACTCATCACATTTGAAAATAAAAAAAAATAAACCAAGTCCAATGAAAGCCAAAAGCAAATATTGAAGCACAATTTAGCGAAGGCAGTTCCAGAAGGAGGCAGGTTCCTATGACATAAGCACGTGGCCCGGCACATGCACACGTGGACAGGTGAACTGCCTCCATTTTCCTTCATGCCCCTCTGGTATCAGAGATACCTGCATTGCTGACAACGCAAGGTTCAGTCTCAGGAAAAATCCTTGGAGAGCTGGTTTCCTATAATGCTAATTGACGGTGGATGGATGGTCTATAAAGTTTGAAATTTAAATCAACCAGTGGTAGAGCTGTGAGTTTACCATGAAAGATGGGGAAAACATGCTGGCGTGGCTTCCTGCTTGTGCAGGATGTGGGGGGCGGTCCATCTTCGCACAGATGTGAGCTCAAGGAATCAGGAATGTCCTCAGACACAGCCCTGGGCTGACTGTAAGATATGAATATGTACCCCCCAAAGTACCATAGAGCCAAGAAAAAATAACTTCATGGAAGAGTTATTTTTAAGATAGACATGCAATCACCAAGTATTTTAATGAAATCATGCAATTAAAAGGACAAATCTGCCAAAGAAGCATTGATGACTCTACCTAGGACAAAAAGAAAGTAACCCACATGTAAAACAGAGTTGCCCAGAATTTATTTTTTTTCTAATTAAAATTTTCAATAGGGAAGAACTGTGTCATGGTTCCAGAATATTCTTCCCCAATGGTTTCTGTTCTAAGACAATGTAGTGTCAAATTGTTTCTACCTTTCCTTATAATTTGGATCTCTTTTAATGATTGTTTAATTCTCTTAACCATATCTGCTACAGAGGTTCTTGGAAAAATGCAAATTATAGTTTGCCAAAAAAGCAAGGGCAAGTTGAGTCTGACAGTGGACACCGGTCTGGGCTGCCGTGTCTTTCACTGAAGCTGCCTAGAAGCCCGATGGCCTCTCCTCCTCCACTCACTTAACTTTTCTTATTCAGAACCCACTCTGCAATCAGAAAGCAAGTGAGTACTTGAGGCTCTGAAATTTATTTTACATCAATCTATTTATAATTTCAAAGGTGGGAAAGGAAAGCCATTTCTTTTTTATCTTGATATGGGTAATTGGAGCTCTGTGTGACTGTTTACTTCCACCTTCCATGGAAGCAGCGAGATTAAAGAAAAGTGAGAAATAGCTTAGTCTTTGATCATTCTGACTTTGTGGAATTGGGCGGCCAGGATGAAAGTCAACAGTTTATCACATTAGTGCATTCCAACTTAAACTTTTTAAAAGAGGGAAATAGAAAGAATTTGCTCAACAGATAGCATGTTAGAAAAACAGTGACAATGAAGTTGACCTTTCTGTTACCACAAAGGGGCTTTACTAAGTGACTTATGATAAATTTTAAGATTGAGGGAAATAACTGATACATAGCAAAACTTTGTTTTTTTGATCTCTTGGCTCACTTAGAGAAGGGTCAAAAATTTTTTTTAAATAATTTATTTTTACAGAGAGGGGAAGGGAGGGAGAGAGGGAGAGAAACATTAATGTGTGGTTGACTCTCATGTGCCTCCTACTGGGGACCTGGCCTACAACCCAGGCATGTGCCCTGACTGGGAATTGAAATGGTGACCCTTTGGTTCCCAGGCCAGAACTCAGTGCACTGAGCCACACCAGCCAGGGCAAGAAGTGTCAAAATCTTAAACTATTAATTAAATTGGGTGCCTGCTATATGAGGGAATTATCAACACAGGGTTTGTTTATTAAATGCTCTGCTTAATGTTATGCAAAGTACAAGGAAGGAGCAGGCAACTCCTACTACGTTTTTTTTACACAATGGTGAATCAGCAGAAAGAATTGTATTTTTACTTATGAACAAAGGCAACATGTTCTAGAGTGTGTGTTTCTTCATCGAAAACATCAAATTCAGCCAGAGTTATTTGAAAAAGACATACATTCATCAGGATCACCGTAAAATTTTAGTTTATTTCGTGATAATAAAGCTGAAAATTGAGTCAGACTAGTGTTAAACACAGAGGAACAAATTTATGTTTCAGGAGCCATTAAAAATATCTCTAAGGAGTTAGACGCAGAACTCTAGAACATACGAAGAACTCAGAGGACTGGGGCCTAAGCAGCAACAAGTGCACAATGTGCCTACTAAGGCTCTCTCTCCTGCTAAAATGTCTGGTGGTGGAGAATCTCCAAAATTCCCCTCTTTTAGAAAATCTCACTTGAAAAACGGGCTGGTTTGGAAGTAAGAAATGACTATTCTTTGTATTTGCAAGTCCATTTGCTTCAACAAACCACCAACTCCTTCAAGCTAGGGGCCATCCCTTATTTATTTCTGAGTCTCTAGTCCTCAGTCCAGTGCTATGTTCATACTAGCTTTCCAATAAGTATGTTGTGATTGCTTCTAGAGGGAAATAGAAAGTTGGCACATTTTAACTCGAGAGAGCTTAAGTTTCAGTGTCAGAAATGTGTGTAGAACCTCTGTTATCTTTACCTTAAGCCAATGCTATGTCATGATATGGGGGAGTTCAGTATTACAATAACCAGAAGCCCATCAGAGAAATGAGAGCCACTGACCACCCCGTAACCTGCAGGGGCTGCACGCATGCTTTTGAAAGCCCGGAGGATAACAACTGTTGTGGGGTGGGCGCGCTGGCTGGTGGTCGCTGTGGTAGCTGCAGGGTCCTGTTGGGAGCCACTTGAACCCAGTCTTGAAGACGGCATTAGCTTGAACCTCTTGTCACCTGCCTCTTCCTCTGCTGGGAGTGTGACTGCCGCGCCATGCGGTTCAGGGTCTAGAGTGATTGTTGTGATGAAAGAAATGAATAATTTTAAGACACCCAGAAAATTATCTGAAAAAAAGAAATCTGCACTATGTTCTACTCCATGTATAAATATTCCACCTCTCTGTTTCCACAGAAGCTTGCCTTTGGCACAGGGGTAAATATGTACCTTCTGAAGAGATCTCCAAGAGGCTTGTCTAATTCTCCTTGGGCTGTGAAAAAGGTGAATTCTAGATGTGATGGTCACTATCAATGTATGTAACAAAAGAAGCTAACTGATGAAGGTAAGATGAACAGCCTTCATCACCAAACAGTATTGGTTATCTGCTCTCACTGAGGCCAGTACTGGCAGTCTCTGTCTTGCTATGGAACACTGGGGTGAAAAGTTCCTAAATGACTTCATAGAATAATGAAATAAAGACAGCTCAGGTCCTTCTCCAATAGCTATAATTTTTTTTAAAAGTTGCTTTGAACATGGCAAGAGGGTTAAAGTATCTGCAACAAGGTAAGAAATTGCTTCATTGAGAAATAAAGTTTTCAAATATTGTAATTAAAGATGCTTTTGAAACAATTAAAATCTGTGGTGTAGGAGTCTCTCTACCATTGGATGACATACGTCTGTAACTGCCCCCGAGTCCTGTTACAGTGGCACTAAGCTTTGGAACCAGAGGAAGCTTGGGAAGGTGGTGTTGCTGGCAAGGCAGATGTGGCTGACTTTGTCCTTACTCTGTGGGTAGTAATGACTTTGTCTATTCCACACATCACTCTTTCAGATGGTGATGACAAAGATAGAATTTTTGATGAAAGTGACTTTGATGATGCAGCATATTATGCAGCTTTGGGAACTAGGCTATCTATTAATATACTTATTAATGGGAAAACTGAATGAAATGTACCAGAAAATAATCAAACTCTTCTCTGTATGCAATAATGAAGATCTTAAAGATCGTCCTTGTTCTGTGCACATTGTTGAAGTTTCGAAATAGATGTCCAGTGATGTCTTTATCTTCAGAACCACCCGAGCTTCAAGTACTGCTCATGTATATAACTGTTCTGTTCACTGTGATACATTTATGTAGTTACTATGACAATCCATGATTATTAGACTCTTTGGAAGTGGCCTATTTTAGGACCATAGCACCTTGTTCACATTTAGACAATTATTTCTATTACAAAGGTATTTCATGTATACTTATGATGATCAGTAGTAGGTTCCCTATAAAGTTCAAGAAACTACTTTAAATTCAAGGAATAATTATTTGGCCCTGGCCAGGTGGCTCAGTTGGTTGGAATGTCATCCCATAGATCAAAAGGTTGTGGGTTCAATTCCCGGTCAGGGCACAAACCTAGGTTGCGGGTTCAATCCCTGGTCGGGGCGTGCACGGGAGGCAGTTGATCAACGTTTCTCTCTCACATAGATGTTTCTCTCTTTCTCTTTTGCTCTCTCTAAAATCAATAAACATATCCTCGGGTGAGGATTTATAAAATTTTTTTAAAGAAGAAAATATTTGAACTCATTCATAGAGATTTAAATCACTAGCAATAAAATATTGTAAATTCCTATGTTCAACATTAATTTGGGTCAAATGACCAATACTTTCATTATGATTTTTATCAAATATTCCCTGTTTCAATAGGTCTATTGAAATGAGTACTTTGTACAGTACAAAATACTGGGTTGGCCAAAAATTCATTTGTTTTTTTTTTTCCGTAAGGTGACTCTAGCTGTCTTTAACTTCATTCAAACAATTTTGTTAGACTGTATTGTGGCAGCTGTCATATCAGCGTGCACTTAAAAAAACACTTATCAAAATTGGTAAATTTTCCCTGGCTGGTTTGGCTCAGTGGATTGAGTGCCGGCCTGTGAACCAAAGGGTTGCTGGTTCAATGCCCAGTCAGGGCACATGCCTGGGTTGTGGAAAAGGTCCCCAGTAGGGGGTGTGTGAGAGGCAACCACACATTGATGTTTCTTTCTTTCTCTTTCCCTTCCCCTCTCTCTAAAAGTAAAATAAACAAAATTTAAAAAATTGGTAAATTTCCGTGTAGCCATTTTAATATTGAAGGTGGGAGAAAATACACAACATTTTTGGCACATTGTTCTTTATTATTTCAAGAAAGACAAAAGGGTAACTGAAACACATAAAAATGATTTGTGCAGTGTATGGAGAAGATGCTGTGACTGATTAAATGAGTCAAAAGTGGTTTGCAAAGATTCATGCCATAGATTTCTTGCTGGATGATGCTCCATGGTCAGGTAGACCAGGTGAAGTTGATAGTGATCAAACCAAGACATTAATTGAAAAAAATCAATGTTATACCATGCAGGAGATAGCTGACATGCTCAAGATATTCAAATCAATAAAATTATTGGCAAAAATGAAAAATGTGTCTTTTATTTTATGGAAAAACTAAACAGAATTTTTGGCTAACCCAGTAAGTCTACATTTGCTTATTTTTTAAAACATTAAACTTTTTGCTGGTCCTTCTTGGCTGAAGTGCTTATTAAATGTGGTCACTGGAAGCTGAGTGAATATGGCTTAAAGGAGTAGTTCCTTGGGTGTTTCCAAAACACTTTTGGTTAAGGCTTGTCTTGCTGTCTTGCCTGTCCCCAGATCTTTGCTTTCATTTATTAAACATAGTTTCTGCACTGAGATTGTCTTTAAAAATTTTTATTAACTTATCTATATACTAAGCATTTCACAGTTCTAGTGTAAAAATAATAAAACTTTGATAGGGTGGTATAGAATAAAGGACACTTTAGTTGGAAGGAAGGAAGGAAGGAAGGAAAGAAGGGTAGAAATTAGAGCTATTGATAAATGTCCTCTGAGAAGTCACAAATTGCACTAAAAATGATAAAAATATGAATTGCTCAATTCATAACAGGTAGTTACTGCATCTCTATTGCATGTACAATATTTTTGCTTTTTTATATTTTTCCTTTCTAAGAGCAGTTTAAATGACTGTTGACCACTGAATTCTTTTGAAAAGTATATAAAATAAATATAAGATCCAATGATCAAAACAATGTAATATTTATCCCTGTCTTCAGGGAGAAAATCTAATTCTGGTTAAAGTGTATCACAGTGTTCACAGAAATATGGCAGCTTGTCAGTGCTCACTTTACACAGAGATAATTTACAGCTTTCTCTGTAATATACAAATGGGTTCATTATAGGATGCCCTGGGCACTTGTGCTCTGCATTTGAGGTGTGATCAAATAATTATGCCAACAGCAAAGTCAGTGAGGAAATAAAAATCCTACAGCAAAAATTCCTTCATGTCCATCCTTCAGAGACTAGGCAGTCTTAGGCAGGCAGAAGGCAGAATATTGTAGCCAGATTATGGATTTATAAGGCTGCGCTAAATTTGAGATTTGTCTAATTGTGTCTTGGAAAGGCATTCAGCCATTTAGAACCCAGTTCCTTCCAGATCTAAAATGATAATGAAATCACCTAGGTCAGGAATTCTTTTTCAGTGAGGTAAAGAATGAGAAAATGGCTTTCACGACATAACCAGGCAATGTGGTGTATTGGTTAATGCATGATTCCCCAGAGCAAGGCTGCCTGGGTTTAAACCTTACTACCCTTTAGCTGTGTGTTCTTGATTTGAGTTACTTACCCTCTCTGTGCTGCATTTCCCCACATGTAAGTGGAGGTGACAATAATGCCTAATTATAGAGTTGTTGTGAAGATTAAACGTACTAATGTTTGTAAAACACTTAGCATACTGGCTGCTACACAGGAAGTGCTATGTGTTCGGTGAATACACAGTAATTAGTATTCATCTCCTGATAGAGTTCCAGCAAATAAAAATCTAAAGTGGAGCTCTTGGCATTTATGCCACATGTACATAAACATGCAACCAGAAGAAAATAATGTAATAATATAACTACGAAAAAAGGGAGGCATCTTGTTTAAGAACTTAATTAGGTCAATATAAATGGTAATTTCAAAGCTTTGGCCGGGCATTTTTGTAGTTAAGGCAATAGCCATTAAAATGTTAGA
>PVKM010019353.1:0-24235 GCA_004027735.1 Carollia perspicillata
CTTGTGAACTCGTGGGGCATGTTGAGGCATCTGCGACCACCCTCCAGCTGAAATCTGACTCAATGTCAGAGCCCAACACACTTCAGCCGCCTCCATGAAGTCTTTCTCCCTCCTCCAGACACCCCTCGCCCTTCCTTTGAGCCTGTTACCGTCTTCATCGCTTTTCTTCTTTACGGTCGGCACATGTACCCCTGCCTTTGACGGCCTCACGTAAGGCACGCTGTGCCTGCAGGGTGGGAAACCAGAAGGGAAAAGGAGGGAACCATAACCAGGGGGGCCGCGTGGAGCCAGAAGCTATCACCACGGATGTGGCTGGCTCTGGAAACGGTGATTTCCAGAAACCCCAATGTGACTTCCAGTGGATCTGAACCAAGTCTGAACTTTTCCTTCCTGGGGGAGTCAGTCTCAAGAGGAGCCAGTCTCGGCAGGGAGAGGTTGGTAGGTGAGCCCTCCTGGCATTGGCAGAATCAAATCAGACGGCTCAGGAGTGGGCGCCAGGGCAATGCCAACGAGGCCTCCAACCTGGGAAGCTTGTGAGTGTTATGCAGGTTGTCAGCCAAGAGGCCTGCGTCAAGGACAAGCCTCTACCCCAGCAGAGGAAAGTGGGCGTGAATCCGGAGCACAAGCCAGGAAGGCAGGCAAACCAGCTGGGCATGTGCGGTGCGATCGGAGGAAAGAGGAGGGCCCGAGGCTAAGGCTCCGTGGGCAGGTGCCCAGGCTTGTTAATGCTGCTCAGATTCATTAAGTACATGCCCAGGGCCAAATGCCGGGGCTATAGAGGGTATTAGTCAGTGTTCTCCAGAGAAACAGAACCAATAGGATGTGTACATATGTATGTAACATGTAGTATGCATATACATATATGGCAGCATGCCGGACATGCAGGAGAGCCTGTATTCCCATCTGAGTCCAAACGCAGTCTGCTATAGAATTCTCCCTTGCTCAGAGTTCTGTTTTTGTTGTTGTTTCACTTAGGCCTTCAACTGACCAGACAAGGCCCACCCATACAATTACAGAGGATAATTGGTTTTACTCAAAGTCCACCAATTTAAATGCTAATATCATCTAAAAACACCCTCAAAGAAACAAACAGAATAATGTTTGACCAAATATCTAGTGGCCAACCCAAGTTAACACATGAAATTAACCATCACGAGAAATGAACAGAAAAAGTCTCAACCAGTACAGAAACTGGAAGACTGATGGTAGGTTACTTATACCCGGATGACAATGCAGGTCCCGATATGATCTCTGCCATGGTCAGGAGAGAGCTGGCCCAGAGGCTGGTGGGGCTGGACCCAAGAGGCTGTGCTGGGGCCTGGCAAGGAACAGACCTCAATGTGGGCTCCCAGAGAGGAGGGACCATGCACTTCATCACTAGCGCACAAGCTCTGGGGCCAGACTGCCTGGGCTGCAGCCCAGCTCCACCACCCGCTGGCTCGATCCGTTACTTTTGCGCCTCAGTCTCCTCCACCAAATGGGGACAGCAGTGACATCTAAGTCGAACGAAGTGGTCCCTAAATTCAAGTTCAATATTTATAAAGCACAAGGAAAGTCTTTGTACAGCCTAGTACTACGTAAGTGCTACAGAGCTTCCTGCTAGTATTATCTGTAAGCCCTACAGTGGCTTACACATTACACTCTACTTAGGAAACTTCAAATTGAAATTTTTCTCCAAATAGTGCAAAGTGAGAAGGAACTGAACCATGTAAAGACTATCTTACACTTCAGTCTGGTGCTTTTAAGAAGGCAAATCTATTTAAATTACCTAATGAAAACCCTCCTAAGGTTTCCCATATCCTTAGGAAAGAGACCCCCGTCAAGGTCCCTAAAGCCTAGGTGCCCTGCCCTGGGTATGTCTCCACACAGACGCGCCTCTTATCTGTCCCCTGCCGGTTGCCCCATCTTGAGTCACACCAGGTCTCTCTGTGCCTTGAATTACCTTAGTGTCACTGCAGGGCCGCTCCCTGTGCCAGCTGCAGCCAACCCCGGGTGCCTCCCTGTTCCCCTGCCAACTCCCACGCGTGATTCAGGGTTCACTGTAGGGAAAAGGCCCCCATGACCAAGTTAACTGCCTCCGTCACGTGCTCCTGTGGCCCCCTGCTTTTCTTTGTCTATTAGTCAGTGTGTTTGGAACTGAATGCTCAACCCTCATCTGTCTTGTCTTCCTCCCGGCTCGGCCAGCTCCCTCAGATCAGGCACCAACTCTGTATCATTCCCAGCTGAGCCCTTGGGACCCGACATGGTGCCAAGCACACAGTGCTCACCAAATACATTTTGAAAAAATTTAAGAAATCTCAAGATGACAGGTTTCAGCTCACAGCCAAGTCTGACTGATTCATCGTGCCAAGTTTAGAAGAATTCTCGAGTTCTGCCCCATGGCGGCTGAGTGGGAAAAGCCTGGTGTGGCTGTGGGGCTCTGTTGGAGGAGCAGGGGCACCTGACGTCCATCTCGTCGTCTGCAAAGAGTTCACATGGCACAGAACGCTGCTTCAGGTTTAACAGCAAATGAAAAGTTCGAGGGTGGCTCTTATCTAAATAGGCAAAAGCTGCTGGAGCCCCACCTATAATGCCGCCGCAAACACGCCCAAATCTGCCACCTCGTAGATGCCAATTTCCATCATCATCCTCCCATCTCACATGTATTCATGAATCCCTCTTCGTGACTAGAAAATTGTATATGCATGTACTGATGCTGATTTTTTTTTTCACGTCCCTCTTAGAAACTTGTACCATTGTGAGCAGAAAAGACCTTTGCTTTGGGAGGTTGCCTTGGATGACAGCAAGTCACCTGGGCTATCGCTTCAGAAGGGAGTCAGGTGTTGGGTAAAAAACCAGCAAAGTTTAAACTCAGACACTCCCACCATTTGATGGCCCGTCAGATGGCTCTCGGGGATAGCCCGCTCCCTTCCAAACTTTAGTGTCCTCCTCTGCAAAATGGGGATGTATAAAAGAATAACACAGTGTGCACTTAGAGAGCACCAGGAAGTGGTAACTACTATATTGGACAGTTGGTTTGTTTCTGCCGACTGTAGACATAAACAGCAACTGCTACAGTTAGTGACACTTTGGTTGGCTGCAGCAAAGCTGAGGAAAGAGTCTGGCTTTCTCAAACAGGTGGCACAAAATACCATACGGGGATACCCACTGAGGCACTTGTGGTACTAATGAAAAACTGCAATTAATCTAAATTGTCATCAGCACCCAAATGACCAGATCAAAGCAAGCTGTACAAAAGAATGATCCCATTTTTTAAAATCGTGGGTATGCCTGCTTATATACACATTCAGGCACACACACACACAATATTTTAGATGTGTAGACAAATATCTAGATGGAGTCTCACATTACATGAGTTGTGATCTCTGGGGAAACTTCATATACACCTGTATCGTTTAAATTAGTTGACAAGGCAATGTATTACATCATCAATCAACCAACAAAGTGAATGAATGAATGAATGAATGATTCTGCACCCAATTCCAATGCATGGTGGTGGTTTTCCCACAAGCAGTTCTCCAACACCAACTGGGTGTCCTACAACTCAACTCATTTCTGATACTATCTACCTGGACATAGCATCGGATCCCACAAGTTAAGGGCGCAGTCTTACAAGACTGTCCTGCCCCATTCAGGTGCCAATTGCAAGCTCAGGTTGTTACCTGTGCTTCTGACCTGTTGACTACAGGTGAAAGGGTGCAACGACCCCCTCCCTCCTTGAGTTCAATTAATTTGCTCAAACATCTTACAGAACTCAAAGAAACAGCTTACTTACTACATTACCAGTTTATTATAAAAGGATGTAACCCAGGAACAACCAGATGGGAGAGATGCATCTGGGTAAGGGGTGCTGAGCTTCCATGCTCTCTCTGATCACACCACCCTCCCCAAATAGTCATGTGTTCACCAATCCAGAGCCTCTCCGAACCTCACCCACTTGAGTTTTCTCTGGAAGTTTCATTCCTTAGGCCTTAATCCAATCATTGGCTATTGGTGCTTGAACTCAATCTCAAGTCCCTCTTGCCTCCTTGGAGGTTCGGAAGTGGGACTGAAAGTTCCAACTTTCTAATCAAGTAGTTGGCAGCCTCCATTCTTAGGTGACCTGGGGACTTTCCAAAAGGTGCCTCATTGACATAACAAAAGGCACCCTTATCGCACTCATCGCTTAGGAAATTCCAAGAGTTTTAGGAAGTGGGGCAAAAACCAAGAGATGGACAAAGACCAAGTATGTATTTCTTCTTATAAATCATAATGTCATAGTAAAAAAGTCAATTACAATTAAAAAATAAATTTTTAAAATAAGACAAGAAGACAGGTGCTATTCACCATGAAAAACTGACATGGAGGAAGCCAGGAAAGGGTGGGAAAGCATTGTTCCTGGGAGATATGACTGGATGAGTCACCATCAATTCAATTAAGTCACTTCTGGAGGCGTCAAAGTGTCAGCCAGTTTCTTCCTGTGGTTACGATCTACTGTGTCACACCAGGACAGCCCAAAGGGAAGACAACAGCTTTGGGTGAAGTACACACTCCTCAAAACTGCTGGAGCAGCTCAACTGAGCTACAGAGAGAATTCCCAGGGCTAGCCCATTTCTCTGACATCCACATTGAGGTTGGAAGAAACAGAGGGTTGTCCTCCAGATCAGGTTCAGTAGTGAAAAATCATCCCAAATTTTTCTGGGATGTCATCTGAGGAGAGCCAGAAGAGAAGAAGGAAAGAGCAAAAGGTTAGAAAAGAGAAGCCAAGAAGATTGAAGATAAGGAAGTCATGGGGTGGGTTCAGAATTGTGCCCTAGCATAAAGAGCAGAAGACATTATGAAAGTGAATTGTACAAGACATGGACTTGAACTTCACTGAAAGAGGAAGGCTAAACATCCCTGGGTTATGTTTTAGGATGAGATTGGCAACTCAAAGCTTTGTAATTTCAAACACTGTAAAAAATAAACTTTTTACAATTTGAATGTTTCCTAATTACATAATTTGACAAGCACCTCATAAATTTGAGAACTATGAAAAAATCTCAATGAAGAAAATCATGCATAAATATACTGCCCAGAGATAATCACTAAACACACTTTGGTGTATATACTCCCACCTTTTCATTTCTACAAATGTGTGTGTGTGTGTTAATATATTTCATTGATTATTCTATTATATTTGTCCCATTCTTTTCTCCCCTTTATTCCCTTATGCCCTGTACCTACCCTCCCACCATCATTCCCCCACCTTAGTTCATTGTCCATGGGTCGTACATATAAGTTCTTTGGCTTCTCCATTTTCCATAGTATTCTTAACCTCCCCTTGTCTATTTTGTACCTACCATTTATGCTTCTTATTCCCTGTACTTTTCCCTCCATTCTCCCCCCCTCCCCACTGATAAGCCTCCATGTGATCTATATTTCCATAAATCTGTTCCTATTCTGGTTGTTTGCTTAGTTCTTTTTGGTTTTGTTTGTTTTTTTTAGGTTCAGTTGTTGATATCTGTGAGTTTGTTGTCATTTTACTGTTCATATTTTTTATCTTCTTCTTAGATAAGACCCTTTAACATTTCATATAATAAGGGCTTAGTGATCATGAATTCCTTTAACTTGACCTTATCTGGGCAGTGCTTTATCTGCCCTTCCATTCTAAATGATAGCTTTGCTGGACAGAGCAGTCTGGGATGATGGTCCTTGCCTTTCATGACTTGGAATACTTCTTCCCAACCCCTTCTTGCCTGTAAGGTCTCTTTTGAGAAATTAGCTGATAGTCTTATAGGAACTCCTTTGTAGGTAACTGTCTGCTGTTCTCTTGCTGCTTTTAAGATTCTCTCCTTATCTTTAATCTTGGGTAACTTAATTATGATGTGCCTTGGTGTGTGCTTCCTTAGGTCCAACTTCTTTGGGACTGTCTGAGCTTCTCGGACTTTCTGGAAGTCTATTTCCTTTCCCAGATTGGGGAAATTCTCCATTATTTTTTCAAATAAGTTATCAATTTCTTGCTCTTTCTCTTCTTCTTCTGGGACCCCTATGATTCAGATGTTGGAACATTTGAAGTTGTCCCAGAGGTTCCTAAGCCTCTCCTCATTTTTTTTGAAATCTTGTTTCTTCATTCTGTTCTGGTTCAATGTTTATATCTTCCTTTTGCTACAAACCATTGATTTGAGTCCCAGTTTTCTTCCGTTCACTTTTGGTTCCCTGTACATTTTCCTTTATTTCACTTTTATTTGGGCCGTATTTCTTTGTCTCAGCAGCCTTCAGTCACTTCCCCCACTACCCACAAGCATATTGGGCCCTTCTGGTGCTGATTCCCAGGTAGGTGGGTTTGTGTACATTCTAGGACCCTGTGGGTCTCTCCAATGGACTCTTCCCATGAGGCTGGGAATTAATCATGCTACCTCAACCCCCTCAGCTTTTTTTCAGGCAGAGGTTTTGAGGCTTTATTTCCCCACACTGGAACCCTGGGTTGTGTGGTCTCTCTTGCTCCCTAGTTGTTCCTCCTGGTTTATCTGCATGCAAATGTGGGACTGCCCACTCCACCAGCCACTGCCTTACTTGGTCACCAGCTGCCTCCTTGCCTCAAGTCCTCTCCACCCATCTGCCAATCTCCACCCCTCCTACAGGTCTGGATGAAAGTTTCTTCTTTAACTCCTTGGTTGTTGGACTGTCATACAGTTCAATTTTCTGGCAGTTCTGGTTATTTTTTGTTTTTAAATTTCTTGTTGTCCTGCCCTGGCTGGTGTAGCTCAGTGGATTGGGCATGGGCCTGCGAACCAAACAACCGCGGTTCAATTCCCAGCCAGGGCACATGCCTGGGTTGCAGGCCAGTTCCCAGCAGGGGATGCACGAGAGGCAACCACACATTGGTGTTTCTGTCCCTCTTTCTCCTTCCCTTCCCCTCTAAAGATAAATAAATAAAAATAAAAATCTTAAAAAAAGACACATTTGAATTTGTTGTTGTCCTTCTTTTGGTTGTGCAAGAAGGCAAAGTGTATCCATACACACATTCATCTTGGCTGGAAGTTCCCCACATTTACGTGTTTTTATCAAAATCAGAATCACACACATTTAAGGTCTTACAGCCCTCTTCCCCCCATGTAATAGTATCTCATGAAAGTGAATTTTCCAAAATGTGAGTTTTAACAACTACATAGTATTCCATGGTATAAATATACAATAATTTATCTACTAGTTTCCAATTACTAGGGGGTACAGGGGGTGGTTAAGAGGAGCAATTTAATAGGGAGAAAACAATAGCTTGGTTAAATAGTAATTTCTTTGTTTACTTGTGAAGTTCAGCATTTTTCACATGTGGGTCATTAACTGGATTTTCACATAACCTCTAGTCCTATGAGTTTATAATTGGGACAGAGAGCTTGATACATGGCCTAAAAGAATTTCAGTCAAAAAAGGAACTAGATGATAGGACATGGAGAATCTCACGCACGTGCCCTCCAGAAGAACAGAACTGAAGAGATGAGAGACTCGCTTTACAAAAAACAGAATCATCTCCAGACCAATGAACATCCGCCAAGAATCTCTCACCATCCTCAAGCCAATGAACGTACTGCTTGGGCTCTGGCTGGGTGCCTCCTCTTTGTACTCCTTGCCCGTAAATGGAGCTCGCCCCAACCCTTCAATGGACACACCTGTAGCTTGCTACATTTTACAATTCCAAATGGCCATTTCTCTGCTATTCCCAAATAACCTCTGGTCATTCAAATAAACTCTGCCTCACTTTACCTCTTTAGTTAGCTTGACACTAGAATCACATCTTTAATAAAAGGCTTTTGGACAAAGCAAACAGGATAAAGCCCTGTGTCTATTCTTGCTATCATTAGGTACTATAATACACTGTTTAATTTGTACTTTCGAGCTGTGTTATAGCATTCTGAATGCCAGTATTGGACTCATAAAAAAGCAGCTGTTCTTTTGAGCTATTTATTCTCTGATTAACAAGATTGCCTGATTTTTATATTAAAACTATATTTTTTTATTTCACTTTTATTGCCAATGTAAATTAAATGGGTATTTTTCTTTGCATTTATTTAAACTTCATTTTTGAACACTTATGCATAAAATATTATAAAATCCAGTTAACATTAATCAGGTCCACATTTCTCAAATTCTTATTTGCAATAGTATGAAGTTAAATATGTATGTATATGTGTATATTTTGGATTGTTTCCATAGGTTTTAGAAAGTGAGAAATTGACCACAGGGAGGCAAAACTGGATATTTATATCAATCCTATTCTTTTACTAAGTCATAGAAGTTCTAACACAATATACAATTCCTATTTATCTTCTACAACCATGCAAATATTTGTGTCGAACAGCCTAATCAGAAGGCATGTATACATTTATTAGGTGTTTGTATGTTTTTACATATGGCAAAGTTAGGAAATGAAAGAGAACCGTCCCTCTACATTAAAATGCTTGAGCGTTAACTAGATAAAGGTTGAATAATTCATCCCTCTTGATTCATTGTTATAATATTTTTAATGTTTTATTGCTTCTTTCTTGTAGTAAAATGAAACTGTAATCACACATTACTCTTTCTTTCTATTGGCTTTTAGTTACCAGCCATGATTACATGGGTCCAGCACAAATAACGCCCCTTTTTTATTACAAAATCCTTTATTACAAAATCATAAGCATGTATATTTGGAACATAATATCACACTCGAGCACACCATATGACATTTTAGACAAAATGTTGAAATTGCTGTCCAACTCATGCGAGACAGTCATGTACCCTACTCACCACACTCAAGCAGGTGTTCCTTCTGCTGGACCCTGTACTTTCTTTTTCTTTTTGTCTTTAAATTATTTCATTATTATTTTTACTGTTGTTCAAGTACAGTTGCCTGCATTTTCTTTCCCAACCCCCCGGCCCCACCCACCACCACCTCCCACCCTCAATCCTATCCCCCTTTTCCTTCATGCATGTGTATTTTCAAGGCCCAATAGCACTTACTCAAATTAATAAGATTCATTATAGGTCTGCTTACTAACTGTGCACAAACATTTGCAATTTCACAAGCTGCAAATCATTCTAAGACTAGGACTAGAGTCCTCTGCTCTGAATGTTTGAAAAATGGTGAGGGAAAGTGGGGGAGCTCTATATTCTGCCATCATCTTGAGAAACAGCCTAACAGCCCTCCCTTTCAAGTTTGATTTTTGTAGTAATTTAATCGCCGTACTTGGTGGGCAAAGAAGAGGTGATTTCTGTAATTCTTGTGGGTCCAAAGCCAAACAGATGTTGTTTTCTCATTTTCCCAACGTGATTGTCCACAGGGGCCTTTACAAGTGATGCTGCAGAGCCTCCTTTCTGTGCTAGGGGGAGAACTGGCTCTCCACGGCAGGTGTCAGGCCAGGCACATCCAAGGGGCCCAGCAAACCCTTAGCGGGACGTGCACGGCACTTCCTGCCTCTCTTGGCTCCAGCCCACAGTGCTCAAATCCAGCTCTCTGGGATTTTGGAAGAGGCATGAAAATGTTCTGGCTCTCAGTCTCTCCATCTATAAAATGAGAGAACTGGATTCAACATCTAAGATCTCTTCCAGCTTTAAATGCTATGAAGTTGTTATATTAAAAATCCCATGGTTTACATAATCACATGCTAGGGAGTTGCATTTTTTAAGTAAACATAACAAAAACACATTAAGTTCACTGTAAATTTGAGCTTTAACATGCATGAATCACTCCCACTAAAATGTTGAACTTGTGATATTCACTAAAGAGAATCATACATGATGCTTATTTCTAAAATAACTGGACATGAGTATTTCTTCTCAGTAGAAGCTAACAATAAATCCCCCAAATCCTCAAATTATTAATGAAATGCTTAATGTAATATGAAATAAGTAGCTTATTTATTTGCTGCTTCAAAACTAGAGAGTTAATATTTTAATGTGGTATATTGGGATATTAAAATTTCACACTTCTTTTAGCTTAAATACTATTTGGTTTAAAAATATACCACTTGTTTAGCTTAATAGAGCACATTTATTATCAAAGAAATTAAATTTTCTAGTTCGTTCAAATATTCTCTGAGTTTATCTATTAAAAAAAATTTCCATCCCAATCACATTATTTTCTAAAGCAGTTTCAAAAACCAGTTAGATCAAAAGACCTACCTTCGTTGGGTCACTTTTCCTATTATCTAGCAAACCTCCAAGAGAATTTGTCCCAAGGTAAATTTTTTAAGAATAAAAAAACCAAACCCAAAGAAATTATTGTTTTTAAACTTTTGAGGTATAACTGACACATATGACTGTATCTATTTAAAGTATACAATGTGATGATTTGATACACATAGCCATCACAGAACGGACAGAATTTCCTAACAATTGTTTCTGTCCACTAAGCAGCAACTGTAGGGCTCCAATCATATCACTACACTCCTCTCCAAGGGGACACAAAACAGACTGAGCACAATAAAAACTTACCTCGAGGCTGTGTCTTCCAGAAATTACTCTTTTGTCTACACTACAAAGCCCTTTGCACTATAGGGTTCTTATTAAAATGTAGCTCTTGATTCCATAGGTCTGGGGTTGGGCCTCAGTCTTAATTTCTAACTTGCTACTCAAAGCTACCAGGCCAGCAGCAGCAGCACCACCTGGCAGTCTGTTGGAAACAAATGCAGATTCACTGGCCCCACCCCGGACCTTCTGAATTCTGAATCTGCATTTCACAAGATCCCCAGGGGATCTGTAAGAATGCTAACATTCCAGGAGCACTGGTCTACCTCGGTTTAGGGATTACTTCTTAATGGATTTCAGTCGGGTCTTAAATTTCGCTCCCACGCACCCTGTTTGTAGGATGGGGTAGTTCTTCCCCTCGTGTACTTTAAAAGCGTGGAAATCCCTCTCTGATGATTTGACCACAGTGCAGGACAGCTGAAACGGCTGGCTCTCTGGGGCCATGCCCACCTGAACAGTTCCAACTCCGAAGAGAAGTCTGAGCCAGTTTCCTCTTAGAGCAGTGGTTCTCAGGTCTGGCCACCCCTGAGCACCGCCTGGAGAGCCCTTGAAAAGGGCCAAAATTCAGATCACACTCCCGAAATTAAGTTCGAATCTCCAGAGCAGCGGGTCTGGAATTTCATGTGCATCCGACTCATTGAAGGGCATGTTAGCACACAGACTGCTGGGCCCCAAATCCAGGGTCTGACTCAGTGGGTCTGGGGCAGGGCGAGAATCTGCATTTATACCAAGTCCCCAGGTTATACTAATGTTGTTTGTCTCTGGACCACACTTAGAACCATTGCTCAAGGAGTTGGCCCTAAGGATCAGTAGTTTTTCAAGCTCTTCAAGAGAATCTAATATGTAATCAAGTTTGATAACCAATGTCTTGGAGAAAGATGGCATGAGCATTAAAAATGAGATCAGTTTCCCCTACATCTTGTGAGCCTGTTTTATCACATTAAATTATACAACAACATTGGCAGGGACTATCCTTAGTTCCTAATCTTCTCGGCAAAATGAAAGGTTCAATGGTTTTTTTAAAAAACGTGGGTCTGGCCCTGGCTGGTGTAGCTCGGTGGATTGAGCGCAGGCTGAGAACCCAAGGGTGGCCAGTTCGATTCCCAGTCAGGGCACATGCCTCGGTTATGGGCCAGGTCCCCAGTGGATGCCACGTGAGAGGCAATCACACATTGATGTTTCTCTCTCTCTTTCTCACTCCCTTCCCCTCTCTCTATAAATAAATAAATAAAATCTTTAAAAAAATGTGGGTCTGTTCCTGACTAATATACAAACCCCTCAAAAGCATGAACCAAGTCTTGAATACACCTTTGTACCCCTAGGTACCAAGCATAGGTCCTGGCACAAAAGACATGTGCAGTAGCTGTTTATAGAACTAAATCTATCAGCTGCCCACCCAGCACCAGCCACCTGGAGATGAGCACATGCTCTGTCAAGGAAAGGACACCATTGCCTGAAATCTGCATTTTTCACCAGGCTGTCTTGACAGCCTATAAATGTAATCAAAACTACTTAATGTTGTCACAAATATTAGACAAGCAAATTATCTCCTCACAGCCCGTTCAGTCAGCATGTGAATGTGATATTCCCCATGGGACCCAGACGCGAGAACCAGCGTTATGCAGGGAAGGTAGTTGAAGCGGCCCCCCCCCCCAGAGGCAGCGGAGAGTCAGAGGTTGAAAAAGGTGTGCAGCCCTCCCTGCGTGGCTTAAATGAAACACCTCAAGTCTAAAGAACAATAACAAATTTTTTAAAAAGAAGTAGGTTTAGGAACAAAATGGATGGCAGATCTGACAGAAATAAAAGAGACAGCACACAAAAAGATCATATAAAAGTGGACCTGGCAAGATTTGGAGTCACTAAATAATTACACTTGATTATCGAAATCTTAGTATATTGATTGATTCTGAACTCATTCTTATAATAGGCACTATGCAAAATCAATTTTAGGATAACTTTGATATCCATCATCATATTATCAAATGTGTATATTAATCTACCCTCGCTCCTAAATTTTGGTAGCATAATGTTGCAGGATTATAAAATATATCAATTTAACCTCAGGCAAATGTTAAACAAACGTGTTTTGGTTTACTTAGGTGCACTGTTGGGAATGCAGACGGGTGCAGTCACTGTGGAAAATAGCATGGAGGCTCCCCCCAAAATTAAAAATGGACTGGCCTTATGACCCAGTGATTCCACTTCTAGGTATATCTCTGAAGAGCCCCAAAACATTAATTCAAAAGAATATGTGTGCTCCTGTGTTCACTGCACCATTATTTACAATAGCCAGCATACGGAAGTCACCCAAGTGTCCATCAGTACAAGGTGGATTTTAAAAGCTGTGGTATATATATACAATAAAATATTACTCAGCCATAAAATACGTAATCTTACCATTTGGGACAACGTGGATGGACCTAGAGGGTTTTATGCTAAGTGAAATAAATCAGTCAGAGAAAGCCCAATACCATGTGACTTCACTTATACATGGAATCTAAAGAACAAAATAAATGAACAAACAAAACAGAAACAGACTTAGAGATACAGAGAATAGACTGATGGCTGCCAGAGGGGTGGGGTGTTGGAGGGCTGGGTGGAAAAGGCGAAGAGATTCCAAGTACTAACTGATAGTTAGGAAATAGTCACGGGTGCCAGGTGGGTATCTGAAAAATCGGGGGGGGTCACTTTTAGTATATGATTGCCCAACCACTATGCTCTACACCTGAAACTAATACAAAATAAAACTGACTACAAACTGTAATTGAAAATAAAATTTTAAAAAATGTGTAGCGGTTCCTAAGGACTTTAGATAGCACAAGCAGAAAACACCCATTATTTCTCTGTTCTTTTAAGGACGAGAAGAAAGGATATTAACAGCCCTATCCAACAGAACTTTCTGCGGTAACGAAAATGCCCTCTATCTGCACTGTAGGATGCAGTGGCCACTAGTCACACGAGGTGATGGGATAACTGCAGTGTGGCTAGAGTGAAGTTTTAATTTATTCCACTGTAATAAATTTGAATTTAAATGTATATCACTACATGCAGTAGGAACCTACCACGCGAGAGAATACTGCCAGCGCATAGTGCCATTGCACTTCCTCTGCAAACTAGCTTGCTCCGCTACTTGTATCAACCAGATCAAAAAGAAGATGATCCTGAAAAACGCTCCTGCTACTTTCATCCAGGATAACAACGCAAAGACTTCCAACGTGAAATCCACGCTCTCTGAAAGGCCCCAGACTTCCTCACTTTTATAAACAGTGCCTAATAAAAGAACAAGCACAATGGGCTGCCGCTTTTGTGTTTATAAATCCTGGACCTCTGGAGGGAGGGAAAGGGCTCTTTCAAAACCCGTCCTCTCTACAGACTTCCAATTGCGCCACCCAGTGGCACTGTGCTTGTTTGAATCTCTGACTCCAAAGGGATCTTTTCTGGCCCAGAAGAATCCTGCACAATCAAGATGCTAAGCAGCGGCGGCTAAGATGGGGGAATGATGATGGCGTGGGGGACCTACCCGTCCATCTGCACTGTGATTCTGTCACATGCATTTCCATCTTAAGTCCGTGAACGCCTTGTTTTCTAGGGGGTTTTTAAAGAAGAAATACAAAACAGCAACAATCATCGTGTTTAAGATTCAAGAAAATTCTCTCTGAATTCCCTTAGCCTAAAGGACTTACATTACAAGAAATTTATTTCCCACTCATCAAACTTTATATGAAGATGTTGGATGAGTCTTTGCCTTTGATTAAGAATTTTTAAAAATAGAACACTTTTAGTGAGCCAGAAACATTTGGTAACATCTTTTTCTGAGGATTTAAAAACACTTCAACATAAAATTAAATGCAGATGTATAATTTGAGAGTTCATGAATCATCAGCTTATGTACATTTATAATTACAGTAAACTTAAGAATTCCAAAAGCCACATTAGTCTCTGGCTATTGTAGCTAATCCTCTAGCGAAGAATTTCAATGGCATGCTAGCATTCAATTTTACCTAGAATATGTTGTCACAGGGTTGTGTGAAGGATTAGCTGTTTTTTTCCATTTAAATTTCCCCAAGTGGGAAAAAAACCGCTCAACATAAAACATGGGAATGTTCCTGGTAGATGTAGATTCCAAGAAGAAGTGTCTAAGGAGAAAAAAGTTAGGGTGACTGAAAATCATCAGGAGCCTCCATTGTCACAGTGAGGTAGGCAGATGGTGCACCCCCTGGTTTCCGTGACTCAAGAGGACCCGAGTCTGAGTTTGGCACAGAATCTTCCTGAAGCTCAAGATCTCACGAAATGCAATTCCAGGGAACATTTTAAAGTGACAGGAGCTACAGATCATCCCTAGAACAAATGCAGATCAAGAGCAAGCATCACCATAAGAAACTAACATAAAGTTAACATTGGCCCAGTTGGCATGAGTTGACGCTTCGACTGGCAGCTTTAGCAGAAAGATAAAGAATGGCTGAATTCAGGACGTCTTAAAAGACTCCCATGGTGACGAGGGAAGAGCCCCATTTGTGAGCTCGGAGTTGTACTACATAAGTAAAGCAAAGGCACTTGTTACCTCTTCAGGAAGTCTGAGTCCTCAGAAGGGCTCAGCTTCAGATTCTCCAGGGCCTCCCAGTACCTGTCCCAGGATCCAGTGGGAACTTGGCGACTTTGTGACTCGGCACTGTGAATCAACCCTTAGATGATCCACCACTTACTCTCTGGGGTTCGGGCCAGCACACTCATACTCTGAGCAAAGCTGAAGCTCTCATCAGATTACCTCAATAGTTCATGACTCCAGAGAAGGCAGAAACTATCACACAAAGTTTCGTAGATCCTGGGACAATCCCGGGATAAGTAGAAGAGAGAGATTTTGCCAGCTGCCAGATCACATGCCAATTCTGAGTTTCGGTAAACAGGCATAAATTACAAGAAACAAGAACTGAGGAGGCCGCCGATTCAGCAGCGAAGACTTCCCTGAGGACCAGCCCCCATCCCCGCCAGATGCTCCTCAGTGTGCACATCTGGCAAACTTCCAGAACATTTATCTTGCAACCTAATGCGTGCTGTTAAAGTCCGCTGTCTCTACCACACAGGTCTTAATCTCTAGCGTGTTTTCATTCCCCAAATCTAAGGTAGTCCCTGATGCTTAGGTAATAAACAAGTGTTTGTTAAATACATTAATATTATATATACAGCCCTGTCACTTGGACTCTCAAATAGCCACATCATTTGAAAAGTTCACTATCTTCCCTTAGAATATATTCTTTATTCAGAACAGATTAGGAGTAATTTGTAAACAGGATAAAATATTCAGGACTTTCTGACTAAGTACACATAGAGCTGGAACATTCTCATGATGTTGACGTAGCTGAGTCAGAGAAAAACAATGCAGCTATTAAAGAGAATTCATGAGAAAAACATGTAAGACCTAGCACAAAAGGAAGGAAGAAATGAAGGGGAAAAGGAGAGGAAAGAGAAAAAGAGAGGAGGAGGAAAGGAGAAAAGGGAGAAAGGTGGAATGGTGTCATGTCATTCGTAGTCTTCAATATTTTAAAATCCTGAATACAGCCCTGGCTGGCATGGTTCAGTGGATTGAGCACTGGCCTGCAAACCAAAGGGTCACTAGTTCGATTCCCAGTCAGGGCACATGCCTGGGTTGCAGGCCAGGTCCCCAGTGGGGGATGCTCTAGAGGCAACCACATATTGATGTTTCTACCTTCTCTTTCTCCCTCCCTTCCCCTTTCTAAAAAAAAACAAATAAATAAAATCTAAAAAAAATCCTGAATATAATATTAGCAAATAGAATCTAGCAATACTTTTAAGAACAAAGGTGAAGGACTCATACTTCCTGACTTCTACATTTACTATGAAGTTACAATAATTAAAACAGTATGGCACTAGTATAAAGATAGACATCTAGATCAATGAACTAGAATAAAGAGTTCATAAATAAACCCTCCCAGATATGGTCAAATGATTTTTAAAAAGGTGCCAAGACCATTCAATGGGAAAATTATAGTCTTTTCAACAAATGTGCTAAGAAAACTGGATATCCACATGCAAAAGAATGAAATTAGACCCTTACCTGACACCACATAAAAAAATTAACTCAAAATGATCAAAGAAAGACCTAAATGTAAGACCTAAAAGTAAAAAATTCTTAAAAAGAAAACAGGGCAAATGCTTCATCACACTGGATTTGGCCATGATTTACTGGATATGAAAAGGAAAGTTTACAAAGGATAAATAGACAAATAGAACTTTGTGAAAATTTTAAAATTTTGTGCATCAAAAGACTCTATCAATAGAGTAAAATGGCAACCTGCAAAATGGGATAAAATATTTGCATATCATCTATTCAATAAAGAACTAATCTCCAGAACATTTAGAGAATTACTAAAGCTCAAAAACAACAAGAACAAAAATCTTGCTTAAAAAATAGGCAAATAATTGAATAGATATTTATCCAAAGATTACAAATGGTTAATAAGCACATGAAAAATGTTCCACATCACTAATTATTAAGGAAATACAAATCCTAACTGAGATACCACCTCACATGCATTATAATGCCTACTATGGAAAATACATAAAATAACAAGGATTGGCTAGACTGAAGAGTATGGTCATTGAAACCCTTATGCACTATTGGTGGGGGTGTAAAATGGTGCAGCCATTGTGGAAAACAATATGGAAGTTCCTCAAAAAATTAAAAATAGAATTACCATATGATCCAGCACTTCTGCCTCTGGGGATATATCCGCCAAAATTGAATCAGGGCCTCAGAGAGGTATTTATACACTCATGTTCGTAGCAGCATTATTCACAGTAGCCAAAAGG
Source organism: Carollia perspicillata (assembly GCA_004027735.1). Classification (NCBI taxonomy): domain Eukaryota; kingdom Metazoa; phylum Chordata; class Mammalia; order Chiroptera; family Phyllostomidae; genus Carollia; species Carollia perspicillata. The sequence goes on from PVKM010019353.1 coordinate 17,293, forward strand.
TAGGAAAGTCCCAAGTGCCCATTGACAGGTGAATGAATAAATAAGATGTGCATAGATACAATGGGATATTATTCAGCCTTAAATGGAAGAAAATTCTGACCTCACAGGAGACCTGGATTCTATTGAGATCCGGTTCTTGATTTGCCACCTGCTCCCAACCCCCCAAAATCATTGAAATACAATTTTCCCTCCTCAGATTGATAAAAATCAAAAAGGCTGATTTAATAACATATTATGCTAGAGTGGATGTAGAGAAATGGGTATTCTCATATATTGTTGGTGGAGCAGTATATTCACACAGCCTGTGTGGAAGGCAACTGGGCAATGTTTCAGAAAATTGAAAATGTACTCTACGTGGTGACTTGGTGATTCCAACTCTAGTAAGTTATCCCTATCAATACCCTAGCACATAAGAAAAGTGACATTTATGCAAAGTTATCCACTGCACATTGCTTGTAGGAATAAAGACAGGAAACAAATCGATCGATGGGGGATTAGTTAAATAAGCTACATTACATCCACACAACGGAATACTAGGCAATTACTAAAAAGAATGGGGATGATCTCACTTAATATGTAGGCTCCAAACAAACCAAAGGTACAAAACCCCAGTTATAAGATAAAATTCCTGGGCCCATAATAAACAGTACGGTGATTACAGTTAACAATATTGTGATGTATGTTTGAAAGTGGCTAAGAAAGTAGATCTTGGAAGTTCTCATCACAAGAACCGCAACTGTCACTCCGGGTGGTGAAGACTGTTAACTAAATTCGTGGTGATTATTTCTACACACACACACACACACACACACACACACACACTATCGTGTAACACACCTTAGACCAAGGTAGTTTCCATGTTCATTATATTTCAATTTAAAACAGAAGGCAGTGAAGGGGAGGGGACATTTCTCTTTGTGTTGATATGCAAGAATCTCCAAGAAATATTATGGGGGAAAACACATTCAGAGCAATAAATGTGCTACCATTTATGCTTTTTAAAAAAGAGAAAGAGAAGGAAAATAAATAACGCACATGTTTTGGCTTTTTATACATTTAACGTCTCTGGAAGGACATGTGGGACACTGGGGACAATGGGGGCCTGCAGGGCTTCACTGGTCCCTGAGGAGTGAGAGAAAGACACTTTACTGTTACCTTTTATACCTTTCTAGCTTTGTCAACATATGACCACATTACAGGACTTCTAGTTAATTTTTTAAAAGCAGCACCTCTACCCAGACACCGACGTAGATGACAAAGAGACCTTGCATCCATATGCAATTGCTAAGATGGCAGTTTTAGCTCGAGTCGATTTTTCTACTTGACTTTTTCCAAACTGTTGTCAAGACAACGTTCCCTTTCCCCACAACATTGAGAGAATTAGGTGTTAACCTGGCGTCTGGACAGAAATAGCTGCTTAATTCCAAGCATGGATGGGTTAGGAAGGCCACGAAGTTATTGTTCTTAGAGATTCATGTAACACCTTGTAAATACTTCTTGCCCTGTGGGGGCTCAGTAAACGTTGCTGACTCGTCTGTCGCAGAGAAGCACTATTAACTGAGAAGGACTAACCGAACTCATTTAATCAGAAAATCAATTTCATTTTCCTTGTCATGGGGAAAATATTTCTGCTGAGTTGAGAAATATGCAGAGGTGATTAAATCGTGTCAAGGATTCAAGTGCAAAGGCTGGAGCTAAACTGGTGTGAACAAAACAGACGCGAATCAATTTGCTTTGCATGGCAGTTGGCAGTGTTCGGTCTACTTAGCCACATGTGGAAGTCATGTTTATTATTTCAAGAATATAGTATCGCTTTACAGAGCTTAATATTCAAAGTCCTACACTTATATTGCTTTTCTGGCCATTTTTGAGCAATTTCTAGGCCAAGGTTTGGCATCAGGGTTACTAGAACCCTAGAATGACTGCACACTTGCTTCCCTCCCCCTGCACTTTACTTCTTGTGGTCCTAAGACTATGGTTGTGTCAGATATTAATCCACGACTCAACCACCAAATGGATTTTATGGAAGCTGCTATAATTCCACCGCCGGAAAACATGACAAATAGCCGGTATGTCACAGAAGATTTATGTTTGGTTTTGAAACCCATTATCTTTTAGGAAATACTGCGCAGTATGATTCGCTGAGTGGTGGCGGTCTCACATGAGCCAAGGCTCCTCTGTATTGATTTCAGAGTCGTCATTACAAACCCAAGTGTGTCTATGTTTTGCTCGGCTTGCACCATTAAAACTACAATCAGCTTCAGGGATCATTAGCAAGAGGTAAATGTGCCCTGGAAGACGAGGAGTCTCAGACCGAGAACAATGCTGCCTTCATTTCCCCCCATGTTGAAGGTGAATTCAACAGGGGGAAGTATGGTGCGCAGACTAAACTGACCATACAGCTGTTTGGCATGCGGCTTTTCACTGCTCGTCAGTGACGTGGAACCATTTCAGACGTGCACAATATTGGAGTCCAAGGAGGCCTGAAAGGCCCCTCGGTCCAAAACTCCCACTTCACCCACACTGAAGCTCAGCCAAGTGAAGTGACTCCACACTGTCACTTGTCCCCCCTCACCGTGTCCAGCAGCTCAGTTCATACGTGAACTGATGATGTGGGAGAGAGGCCCTTCTGGGGTCGTGAACACGGACAGAGCAAGGCCGTGGTCTGTCGACTTTCTCTGTCCGTTTCAATAAAGCAAAGCCCCTGGATTAGGAGGAGGCAGTAACCACTTTGAAAGATGGAAAGTTCAGGGCTTTGCCACTGGGGCGAGATGGGAGGGAAGTGGAGGTGGGCAGGCGGCAGTGGCAAAGGGCGTTCACAGTTACCTTTAGGGGCCACTGCAACGGCCTGCTATTAACCCATGTACTGCGGCCACAGGCAAACCCTTTGCCTCCATAAGCTAAGTGTCCTGGCTTCCTGTTCCTTTCTCATTGAAATTTTCTGGGTTTTGGAACCTAAAAACCCAGAGCAGAGAACCTACCCGCTCTGTTCACTTAATGGTTCATAGGTATCTTATACTTAACATGTCCATAAAAGAACTCAGTGTTTATCTTTCCCCACCACAGGGCTTACCCCTACCTCACACCCGATTCCTTCCCCGATGTAGTAAATGCATTACCTTCTTCAGCTCCTCAAACCAAAAACCTAGGAATCATCAGGGGCGTTTCCCTTTCCCTCACACCCAGCCCCCATATCCAAACCCTCAGTAAATTCCAGTGGATTTATCTAAAGTGTATCTTGAAATTATTCCACCTCTCTGCTACTTACTGCCCTTGCCTAGTCCAGCCGTCTGCCAAGCCGCATTGCGGGCTTTCACGCTGCCCACCCACAGTCCTCCTCCACCAAACAGACAGAGGATGCTGTGAAATGTAAATCAGATCACGTCACTCTCCTGCTTGGAACACAGGGTTCCCGTTACTCTTAAGTAAAATCTAAACTCCATTACACTTCTTACCTTAAGCACTATAATCTGAATTACAACACTTATTCTCCATCTTCCTTCTTGAACAACATGAGTTTGCACTGCACAGGTCACTTAGACACACGCGAATTTTTCTCATTAAGTACAGTCGGCCTTTCATATCCACCGGTTTCGCATCTGCAGATTCAACAGACTGCAGATGGAAAACAGTATTTTCGCATTCCCAACCGCAGATTCCCAGCCGCGGTTTCCCAACGGCGGATGAAGAAATACTGCAGATGCCGAGAAGCTCTCTAGAGTCAAAAGTTACACGCAGATGTTCAACTGTGCAAGGGTGAGCACCCTAACACCTGGTTGTTCAGGGGTCAATTATACTTAGAGATAAAGAACCATGTTCAATATACCTCTCATCCAGGGTTTTTTAACTTCAGCATCATTTACATTTAGGACCAGGTAATTTTTGCTGTGTGTTTTAGTCTGTTCAGCAGCATCCTGACTTCTGCCCATTAGTAGGGGCAACCAGAAATGTCTCCTGACATTGCCAAATATCCGATGCGGGTAACAGCATCCCCGAGTGAGACCACTACTGTGAGATTATTGGCACTTTCAGAAGACTGTCCTAGAGAAGTGTCTTGGGTCGGGTTCCCTACACAGGTGGTTCATGGGAGTTGTCTTGAAACAGTGCCTGTAAGGAGGCCTGGGAAATGTTGAACAGAGATGCAATTTCCTTAAAGATGTAGAATCCTTGGGGAGCTCTGGAGCCCTCTGGGGTTGTCCCACATCCAGGCAAAGGGCTGAGTCTTCGCTTTTAGTCCTTGCAGAGGGCATGACCTTGTCAGGGCTCCCTGACACAGGGCCCCCATGAAACTCAGCTGTGCACTCTGCTCCTGGCAGGGAGAGAATGAGCTCCCCAGTCCTGAAAGGGCCCTAAGCATAGCACCATGGCGCCTGACCAGTCAGTCTCTCAGAAGAGCAGAGCTTCATCTGCCTCAAGGCCACGGTCAAAAAGATCAAACTTGCTGTCTTTAAAACACACTGCTAGAAGGCTCCAATTTCCCAGTCACGATGTTCTTTCATAATCCAGCACTGGAAGGATCCAAGAAAGTTAAAAGAGGTGCTTCTGACCCCAATCATTTTTAAATGCATCTAATTTGAATGCAGGTTTCATAAATTCAGAAGTTGGTTTTTATAGCTTAGAGCACAGATAAAATTTGTGTAAAGCTGCCTAAAATCCTGCCAACTAAGAGCTCTTTTCCAGACGGTGTTTAAAGGCCCCCTTGGAAATGATCAGTGGCTACTGATTTTGACTTGTGAAGAAATAAAGTTAGAAAATTCCCTCTGACTCTCTGAGCCAAAGCTAGTGTCCCGCAAGGTGACGGAACTGTTCCAAGTCATTCCTGGCAAAACCCTTGCTGGGCTGCCTGGGGAGGGCTGCAACTTGCCCCTGTCACTGTAATTTAGTCTCTTCTACTCAAAATGTAATCCTTAAACAGCAAGGGCACAGCACCAAATACTTTGCCTTGCATTATCTCATTTAATTGTAAAATAATTTACACAAAGCCACCCATTGGTAAGCAGCCAGGCTGGGACCGAAATCCAGGTTGATCTGGCTGCAAAGTGCTAGCTTTTGTTTCTTTGTATAAAGAGTCTGCATCACAGAATAGCTCCTTTCCTTTATATGCAAATCTCTAGACTCTGAAACTGCTGAAGGGCCAAGTATCCTTCCAGGCACTGACTTTTGCTCACCTGCCACGTGCGGAGTCCTCGGCTTTGCTCTTGAACTTTTGACAGAAGAGGAAGAGATAGGAAGACATTTTTAAGACATTTTCTCATGTTTTCTCAATCTGTACAACAGCCCTTTGAGGTAAGGAACAGTGTCCTGACATCTTACGTGATGAGAAAAGGCCCAGGAAAGGGACTTTGTCATCAGACACTGTGCGGGGCAGGTGTCACCCTGCCCCCCAATCCCCACCAGCTCAGGCTGGTCTCCCCCAGCAGCAGGAGTTCCAGGGCAGTGGTTTCTGTACTCACTTCCAGGGAGCATGGGACATTTCTCCCTTCAGGATGACCCTTCCGAGATGAGTTCAGTCTGGAACTTGGCCAGACCTGCCCTTGTACCAGTGGCCCCGTGTTTGGAGATATGGTTACTACTTTGAAGTGGCTGTTGTTTCTATGGTACCGACAACTAAATAAATATCATATCAAAGTAAAACAGGGTGTAGAAGTGTTTACTTTTGGCTTTACTCTCCACTACTGGTACAAAGTGTGCTAGTGGGAAGAAAGCAGAGAGACGCACTTTCTCTGCAGCCACACAGGCCAGGTAATGGAGTGAATAGAACGCACGCCAATCCCGTTCTGTTGCCCTGAGGGCACCGTGTTCTGACTGCAAGGCATGGGCAAGTTCAAGCGTTTGACTTGCTCCAGGTTGTGAGTCATGCGGATTTTACTCAGAGTTTAAGATTTTGGAGGTTAAAAAGGAGCAGAATAACGCAATAGAGCTGTGACAGAAATTGTTGCAATAAGTGAAAGGGAAAAAGAGGAAATGGTGTGGCTTTGGAACGTCAGAGATGTGAATGCGGGCAACAGGGCAGCGAGTGTGTGTGTGTGTGTGTGTGTGTGTGTGTGTGTGTACGTGTGTATTCGGAGGTAACGTTTATTGAGCACATACTATCTATGCTGGGCATTTTTCAGAACACTTTACACGTATTCACCCACTTAACTCTCACAGTGTCTTATGAGTTTGGTGATTTTATTTTTCCCATTATAGAGGTGAGAAAACTAAAGCTCAGAGAAAATCAATGACTTGCCCGTGATTTCTGAGCTAATGAGGGATTTAAATCCAAATCCCCCGTCTCTAGAATCTACACTCTTAACCATCAGGCTATCCAGAGACAATTTCCCTGCTAGTGGTAGGGCCTGCTGTGTAGACCCACCGTATGGGCGTACAACCTGGGTGACGGCCAGGGCCCTGGGCTCCGAGAGACCTGCGTTGGGCTTAATGCTCTGCCATCACCGTCTTGAAATTCTTACTGCTTTGGGACAAGGAACCTTACATTTCTTTTTTGCACTGGACCCCGAATGTATGTGCTTGGTCCTGAATAGAGAATACTTATTAGCAAAACATTCTTTAAGAAGGTTGCTTATTTGGGATTGTTATAAAACTGAATATTTCTTCATCTGCATTGGCCACCAGTACCGTCTGGATGTGCTTGAATTCCCACATGTATCTTAGAAAAGTTTAAACTTACGAAGGTTTGTCTTTCCCCAAACTCTGAATTCTAATTCACTAATTTGGTGATGGCTTCCCCTTCCCAGAAACTAATCTCTATTCAGCCGAGGGCCAGGGCACATAACACAGTCCAGAAGACAGGAACCAGACACCGTCTCCAGATTAAAGGTAGAATCTTGGTAAGGACCGATGAGGAAGGAATAGAATGGCCTTCAAAGAATATTTTGTCCAGAATGGCAAAATGCAGGAAAAGTTTTAGCAGTGGGGAGGGCTTTGTAAAAAGCGGCCACTC